>JANGFH010000142.1:0-55287 GCA_025758715.1 Glaciozyma martinii | reverse complement strand
TCGCCGTCGTCGTCGTTGTCGTTGGGAGATTCTACGTCGTCTACGAGTTGAAGCGCGTCGACTGGAGTTGATTCGAGTTCGTCGTCAAGCGCCTTCATTTGGACGGGTTCGTTCTAACCCTGGGCTCGGCTGTGGCAAGGAGGGAGCTCCCTCCGCTCTCAGCCCCGTCTAAGGGGGAGCTGCGATATTTAATCGAATATTTAAATTTAATCAATTTTCTATGGCTCTCGTTTTCTTCCTTCGACGACGGCGGCTCTTTCTCCCCTCCTTCTTCTTCTTCTTCTTCCCTTTCGAGCTTTCTTGAACAGAACTCGGTAAAAACAGCTCCGCGCGCTCGTCAGGTAGCAAACACAACTCTCTACTCAGCCAGGACTGCAGCTATGGCAACTCACGTTAGTTTCTCTTTACAATTCTCTGCACTCGAATCTCGCTCTAACCTCTCTCGCTCTCTTCCCTCTTCCTCCCTCGCATCGCCTCTTGCGCCATCTCCACGCCAACCCCAACATCCTACTCCTCCCCCTTACGCCAACCTCCAAACAGGTCCTCTTCGAGTCCGCTACTGGACTCGCCCTCTTCTCTTCCGACTTCCACGAGGAGATTGGACACCTCACCAAGAACGTCCAGGACTCGTGAGCTAGTCAACAAGCGAACAAGGAGGAGGAGGAGCTGAACTGGAGCTTGCTACGCAGGCTCGATGACGTCTCCAAGTTTGGCAAGATGGTCAAGCTCGTCTCGTTCGTTCCCTTCAAGGACGCCGCCCATGCTCTCGAGGTCATGAACGACGTGTCGGAGGGTGAGCAGGGTTTCATTGCGCAAGAGGGGGTGACGGCGGCAGGAGAGGCGGGAAGGAGCATTCATTGGCGTTTTCTGGGAGGGATGAGGAGGCGTGAGGAACAAGGACAGGGAACGCTTAGCTAACTCGTAACTCCCGTCCTGCAGGCCAAGTCCACGAGTTCCTTCAAGGTCTCCTCGAGCTCAACCTCGGCAAGAAAACGGGCGTCGTCCTCGGCGTCGAGGACCGCAACCTCGCCTCCTCGATCAAGGGCACGCTCGGCATCGACTGCGACGCCTCCGAGCGCTCGCTCGAGATCATCCGTGGCATCCGTATGCACGCCGAGAAGCTCCTCGCTGGCCTCGAGATGGGCGACCTCTCGCGCTCGCAGCTCGGACTTGGACACGCCTACTCGCGCGCCAAGGTGAAGTTCAACGTGAACCGCTCGGACAACATGATCATCCAGGCGATCGCACTCCTCGACCAGCTCGACAAGGACGTCAACACGTTCTCGATGCGCGTGCGCGAATGGTACGGGTGGCACTTCCCCGAACTCGTCCGCCTCGTCCCCGACAACAACCAGTACGCTCGCGTCATCCAGTTCATCGGCGACAAGGCGACGCTCTCGGAGGAGTCGCTCGACGGCCTCACCGAGATCCTCGACAACAACGACACGCTCGCGCGCAACATCCTCGACGCCGCGCGCGCGTCGATGGGAACCGACATCTCCCCCGTCGACCACCTCAACATCGCCAACTTTGCCACTCGCGTCATCCACCTCTTCGCGTACCGCAAGAGTCTCCAACTCTACCTCAGCGAGAAGATGGGCCTCGTCGCGCCCAACCTCGCCTCCCTCATCGGCGACACGGTCGGAGCTCGCCTCATCAGCCACGCTGGGTCCCTCACCAACTTGTCCAAGTACCCCGCCTCGACCGTCCAGATCCTCGGAGCCGAGAAGGCCCTCTTCCGCGCCCTCAAGACCAAGGGTAACACCCCCAAGTACGGACTCATCTACCACGTGCGTTCCCTTCCTTCCTTCCTTCCTTCCCTTCTACCAGCAGCACTGACGCCGGCTCCTCGCTCTGTAGAGCACCTTCATCGGTCGCGCCGGCACCAAGAACAAGGGTCGCATCTCGCGGTTCCTCGCCAACAAGTGCTCGATCGCGTCCCGGATCGATTGCTTCTCGGACGCGCCCACGACCAAGTTTGGCGAAGTCCTGCGCGGACAGGTCGAGGAGCGGTTGTCGTTCTACGAGACTGGGTCGAACCCTCAGAAGAACGCTGACGCGATGAAGAAGGTGCGTTTGATGCTTGTCGCATTTTTCTCGAGTGGGCGGGTTCGCTGACGGTGGGTTTTTTTGCGAACGCAGGCGCTCGAGCTTGTCAAGGCGGAGGCGGCGGAGAACGGTGATGTTGTCATGGTCGACGGCGAGGCGCCCGAAGTCGAGGGAGAGAAGAAGAAGAAGAAGAGGAAGAGCGAGGCGGTCGAGGTGCGTTCTCTCCCTCCCTCTCTCTCCAGTCGCGTCGAACGCTCGCTGATGCGTTCCGTGCGCGCGTGCAGGCTGAGGTCGTCGAGGTCGAGAGCGAGAAGAAGTCGAAGAAGAGCAAGAAGTCAAAGTCGGACGACGTCGTCGTCGAGGAGCCTTCAGAGGACGTCGAGGCCGCAGCGAAGAAGGAGGCCAAGCGGTTGAAGAAGCTCGCCAAGGCGAGTGCCGCGGAGGATTCACCGGTCAAGGAGAAGAAGAGCAAGAAGGAGAAGAAGGAGAAGGCATGAGGGCAGTTCCTTGTTTAGCCCTCTCCCCTCCCCCCTTCGCACTTTCCCCTTTCCTTTCGTATTCCCCCCCTTCGACGTTGTTTTTCTGCTCTCTCTCTCGCTGTGCTTTTAGATCCACACCTTGTCGCTTGCAACGCGGCGCTACGTTGCACACTTCTCATCGACCCTCGCGTACTCCTTTCCGGATTTCCGGTTCTCCTCCAGCTCTTGAGTCCCTCCTTCGTAGGTCGTTCCTGTCGAGTACGAGTTGGTCGTGCGTACGCGCCGAGCTATAGCAGAGGCGCGAGTGGAGAGAGGTCGGAGGTGCGGTTGGGTGCGGTCGCGAGAGGAGCCTCTCAGGAATGGTCGCTCGACGTGAACTCGCTGCTCGAGCCACAAGCGTCAGCTCCCGCTACAGCTCCAGCACCGTTCCAACTCACCTCATCCTCCCCTTCGCTCCACCACGACGTACGCCACGACGTACTCCCCATCATGCGAGAGGCTCAAATGCACCTTCGGGCCCTCGTTCCCCTCCAGCGCTCCCAAGAGCTCCAGCACGGGCTTCCCTCCCTCCTTCCGTACATTCAATTCCTTCCACGTAACGCGATACGCAGGAAACAGCGCCTTGTACGCCGCCTCCTTGGCCGCCCACCTAACAACCCGCCATCAGCTCCCCCTCCCCCTCTCGCGCGTTTCCCGGGAGGGGCGGCGTACCGGGTTCCTAGGAAGCTCTCCTCGCGCTGTTGGGACCAGGAGGAACGGGAGGCCCAGAGGAGGTGTTCGGGGGAGCTGAGGATCCGCGAGGCGAGACGGTTGGCACTGCGTCGTGCGAGGAGGGAACGGAGACGCGGGAGGGAGAGGAGGTCGACGCCGATTCCTAGGATCATCTTTTGAGCTTGAGTCCGTGTAAAGGAGCTGGGAAGAGAAGGCGGGGATCTCGAGTCACGGACTCTCCGAGAATTGTTGTTGGCTCTCTCCTAAACCCAGAGTGCTCAGCTGCTCTACGTATCCCAGCACCGATGGAACACGGTTCTCAAAGTGCGAGTGGATCTCAGCACGACTTTGTGAGGGGATCCCCACTCCCACCTCCCATTCCCTCGAGCTGACGTCTCCTCTCGGCGAACTCCAGGTCAACTCGGACGACGAATCCATCATGGGAGGTGGTACGGGAGGTGGAGGTAGGAAGGGCAAGGAGTCTGCGAAGGATACGGACACGAGGAAGGAGCAGAGTGCGTCCTCTGAAGCTCCCTTGTGGGTCTCGACCTCGGACTGACCTTTGCGTGCCTTTCGTGTAGACCGGATCGCTCAGCGCGAGTTCAGGCAGAGGAAGCAGCAATACGTCAAGGAGTTGGAACTCAAGGTGGGGCTGGGAGATGGAGGAGCGGAGGGGGCTAGCTAACGTTGCTATGTGACTCCAGGTGGAGCTGTCCGAGTCCAACAGGGATGTTCAGCTAGACCGCTTGACGACGGGGATCAAGGCGCTCATCTCGGAGAACCAGCAGCTGCGGGAGCTGCTGTCCAGCGTGGCTGGGTTCATCGGGACGGGGAGTGGAGGTATGGGAGGAGTGCTGAGCAGTATCGGTGGGATCGACTCGCAAGGGGCGTCCAATCCACGCTGTCCTCTTTCTTGCTACTCGTCTAACGATATCCACGACGCAGAATTCGGAGCCCTCATCTCGCGCCACGAGAACGACCGGATCGCCGAAGCGCTCAAGGAGCGTCCGAACGCGTCTGGGACGACTCGACAACCCACCGCCGGTCCCTCGACCTCGAAGCGCCAGAAGCACAGCGCGGGAATCTCCAGCAACCTTCAGATGGACATGTCGGTGGACCCTCTCACTGCGACTTACTCCCCTCCAACCTACCGACTCCCTCCCCAACCCACCTCTCGACCTCCTTCGCAAGCTGCTTCGCCAGTCGTCAACCTTTTTTCTCCCAGCGTGGATATGGGAACCAGCACGGCTTCGCAAGATCTCGACAGGGCCGCTGCCAGCACGAGCGATCTGGCCAAGGCGTGCTCTGTCGTCGAGGGAGAAGTGATGGGAGGGATCCGAGGTCGAATCGAGGCGGGAGAGATCCAAGGTCACTTGCAGCATATCCAGGCCCACGAGGACAACATTCAGGAGCTCTTCTCGAGGGTGCGGTTTCTCACTCATGCGCCATTCCTCGGTCCTCGCTGATCGTTCCTCCCTCGCAGCCTACCGACAACCCCAAACTGCAAGCGATCCAGCTCATCAGCTGTGCGTCATTCCTCTCGCATCGCAGCATCAGCCTGGCCTGACTCGACGTTCCCTCCCCAGACCACATGCGAAACAAGCGCGAACAACCGGGCTACCACCTCCCCCCAAGTCTCTGCGCCACCGTCACTCAGCAAACCGTTCCTCACAATCCCTTCTTCGACGGTTCGTCCGCTTCCCCCCTTCGAACGCGCTCGGTCGCTCAACTTTGATCTTGACAGGCATCATCTTCTCCTCTCTACGAGACAGGCTCATCCTCCTCAAAGATCAGTACGACCTCCAGACACTCCTTATGGACCTAGTGGACGCCTCTGCGATCCACGAAGACGTGAGTCCCTTCTCCCCACTCCTTCCTCGGGCACGAACTGACGAAATCCCGCATCACAGGACATCCTCCAACCAGCGAACTGGGAGCTTTCCGAGACCTTCATCCGCAAGTACTGGTAAGCTTCTCTCCTCTCTTCTCCGCGAGGACAGGACTAACGCCGTCGTCAACGCAGGTACGTCATCGACGTCGAAGTCCTCTCGATCACGAATCGCTGGAGAAGGGAACGCGGGGAGAGCGAGCTGTCGATGAGGGAGATCGTGCCCGACGGAGCGGACGTTCCTTCCGAAGGTGTATTGGGGAAGAAGTAGCGGTACGCGGACAGTTTGGAAGAAGTATCATTTGTGCAAGGAGGGGAGAGGTACAGGGGGCGAGGACCTTCAGTTCTGCTTGTCGATCGAGCGGTTCATTCCGCCGAGCAAGGCCTTGAGGATGTAGTCGCTCGAAACGACGCCCTGCAAAGGAGGAGGAGGAGGAGTTGAGCGAAAGGAACCTCGCATCTCGCTGGCAGTGATACGAACGTTTTGAGGGAAGAGCGTCGTGTCACACATGTCGCGAACTGAGTGCTTGGTCTTGAGGTCGTCGTCGAGGGAGCGAAGGTGAGCCGCCGCTTCGTCGTCAATGCCGATTTGGACGAATTGGATTCCGAGCTGAGTAAGGGAGATCATCAGTGGTCTGGGTCGGCAGGAGCGACAGGCTGGCGGACCTGGTAGGGAGGGAACCGACCCTTGTCCAGACGCCTCGCAATGTCGACGATCAAGGCTTCTGGGTCTTCTCCGCGATCCGGTGCGCCGTCTGGAAGAAGGAGAGGGTCAGCTGGCTCTCGCGCAGCTAGAGAAGAGGGACGAACCGGTGAGGACGATGAGATTCATCGGCTTCGGACGAGGAGCTCCAACGGGCTGCGCGAGAGAAGACTCAGTCGAAAGCACATGGAACGGTAGAGCGTTTCGGACGAACCTTGCCCTCCATGTTCCAGTTCTCGAGGTCCTACATCGTTGGCCGGAGAGTCAGCCGCTTTCCTCTCTTTCTTCGAACAGCCAAACTCACGCAGATGTAAGGATCCAGCACGCGGAAGAGAGCCGACGCCGTGGGAGTGCTCTTGCGAGGTTCGACGCGGCGGAAGAGCTGGAGTAGCTCGGCTGCACTTCGCGAAGTCGCCTTGATTTTGTTGTTGTAGAACGCAATGTCGACGCCGTCTGCGAGCAGGGATGAGGGTGAGCTTGCAGCGGCGGGACCTGGACAAGGAGAACGTACCAGAATCGTATTGGACTGCGAGGAACAGAGGGTCAGCTCCCAAACTCGGGGTACGGTCCCAGGAGCGCCGGACTAACCAGCGGCTGCTATCACTGAAGCGAGTGCTTCCGATAGCTCTGGCCAGAACATCTCCATACTCTCACTGTCATCCCTTTAGACCCAGCAACGTCAGCTCCTCCCCACCGACGGTTCAAGGAAAGAGAGATGACGGACACGAGGAAGTAGGTGTCGTACTTGGCGAGAGCTGCCAAAGGCTCTTCTACGCCACGCCGGCCAGTGAGAGGTGGAGGAGGAGCAGAGGGAGGAGCGTATTGCTGCTGCTGAGGCGGCTGACGGGGTTGGTAGACTTGAGGAGGAGCGTAGCTCGAGGGAGGCGGTCCTGCAGGCGGGGCGTAGGACGAGCCGCTGGCCTGCTCAGGCTTCTTTTTGGTGGAAAACGACTTAAAGAGTCCCATCGGTGTAGTAGAGGCGGTTGAGGAACGCCAACACCGAAGTGCGTACAGTCCATCAGATCGAGTTCTCCCACGCGGGATGAGCACCTTGAGGAAAACGATAATTCTCTCCCAAACAAGCGAAGAATGCGACGAGACAACTGAGTTTGCAGTTAAGATGATGGAGGAGGAGAACCAGGGAGGGAGTTTGGAAAACGAAAAACAATATCTTGGTGCTCGGCAGCGAGAGCAGAGATTCCATGTCGCCCTCGCCCTCGAGGGTCACGCTCTCCTCCTACCTGCTGTGGAAGAACCGGATCAGGTCAGTACAGACCCATTACGAGGCAGAAAAAATCCCCAACTCACCTGAACCAGGATCCTCTTCTCCCATTCCTGCTTCTTGACCTCCTGCGGCACCCTCAAGACGCGCCCCCATCCAATCCACCGCTCGAATTCGATCCTATTCCAGCCACAATCTATCACACCCCAGCAACCTCCCCTTCCAGCCGAGACCGCCATCGCAGCGATCCACTTCGCAAGTTCGCGCCATTCCTCATTCCTAGCTTCCCAATCCTCCAGCACACCAGGAGAGGCGGGGAGATCGAGAGCACGAGCTCCAATATCTAACATGCTCTAATTCACCGGTGTGAGGATCTGGAAGCCGGCGAGAGCGAAGAGGGAGGGTTGCGAGGGAGGACCAAGGCGTTGAAAGGGGGCTGTGGAGGAGGAGGAGGAGGACAGCCAACGAGCAGAAAGTGTAGGCGTGCCGTAGTCCCATCTCCCACAAACCAGGATCGAAGAAGAAAGGAACGAGAGAGCGAACTTGAGAGGGAGCAGAGAGAGTTCAGTCCATTCCTCGCCCGATGCCAACGTCCAAACTCAATTGCGCTCTGCACCAATCCGTTAGCACTTCGTTCCCCACAGCGAAAGCAAGAACGACTCACAAGTGGTACTAGAATCCCTCGCCTTCTTCTTCTTCTTCCTCCTCTTCTTCCTCCCCTGCGTCTCCTTCTGCTCCCCAGTCCCGTCCTCCTCCTGCCTCTCCTCCTCCCGCTCCTCT
Organism: Glaciozyma martinii; assembly: GCA_025758715.1. Lineage (NCBI taxonomy): Eukaryota > Fungi > Basidiomycota > Microbotryomycetes > Kriegeriales > Camptobasidiaceae > Glaciozyma > Glaciozyma martinii. The sequence continues at coordinate 47,455 of JANGFH010000142.1, read as the reverse complement.
CGAAACCATTCATTATACTCCTCTCGCTCTTCCTCCTCCTGCGGCTCGCTCGGCGCCTCCTCCTCCTCCGGTCCCGCCTCTCCACCGCCACTCGTCGTCGCCCACCCAGCCGCCGCACGATTCCACCATCTCGTAGGTTTCGTGTGCTTCTGGATCAAGACAAACGACACCAGTACGAGTGCACAAACAATGTTCACCGGCACGAGGACGACGTCGACGATTCTCCAGCCCCAGATCGCCGAAGCAAAGGTGCGGGAGATGAGGAAGAGGTAGAGGGTGTACGAGAGCCATCGGGGGAGGAATTGGTGGGTGATGAGGAGGGGAGAGTGGATGGCGGCGGAGAAGAGGATCGGGTGGAGGGTGGGGTTCTTGGAGATGGAGTTGGCGAGGCGTTGGGCGCGAACGGAGGAGTAGAACCGCCAGGCCATCGCGATGACGGCGCTGAAGAGGACGATGGCGAGGATGATAATCAGGACGAGGTACTGGGCCGTCCAGATGGTCCAGACGAGGATCCATTCGGTCAAGGCGAGTCCTTTGGTGAGGAGGAGGAGGAGGAGGCGGAAGAAATGACGTTCGAAGCGGGCGGCGAGCCACAGGACGACTTCGAGTCCGACGCCGACGCCAAAGATGAGCAGCAGGTTGCTGTTGAGGATCTTGCGCGCGTTCTTGGCCGCTCGTGCGTAGACTCGGCTGCGTCCAAGCGATGGGTAGGGGTTGTCGGGAGACGAAGGAGGGAGGGAGGGGAGAATGTCTTCGAGGTCGGAGAGGTTGTCGGAGACGTGGTCGTCCTTGTCCGGTAGCTGGTCAGGCGTCGAGTAGGAGAACTCGCGAAGGAATCCCCGTACGGTGCTGTCCCTGGATCAAAGGGTCAGCGGGCGACCCTCCAGCTCGAGCTGCAGGCAGAGGAAGTGCTCACAGGCTCCGGTTGACCATCCTGAAGCAGTGCGTCTACGCCGTCAAGCCTGAGAGCAGAGAGCAGTCGCCAGCGAGTGCGGAGGAGAGCAACAGAAAGAGAGAGAGCACGGAGAGAGACCCCCTCTTCCTCTCGCACGGACCTCTTTTGAAAAAGTCGAGTTGGACTTGCTCGCGACGCCTTTCGACTTGTTCTTACTCGAGCACGATGGCAAGACAAGGACGCCAACCAGCCCAGCAGTCAAAGCCTAGTGCAACAAAAGCCCGGCCAGCAGCGAAACCCAAAGGAAAGGGAAAGGGCAAGGGCACCACCTCCTCCGCTCCTCCTCTCGACATCTACAGCTACTCTTCCTCCGTCAAGAAACCCCGGGGCGACGTCGATCCCGAATCTCGACCTTCCGCCAACCGCTCGAGCAAGGGCAAAGGTCGCCAGCGCGACGAGGACGACGAGAGCGACGACGAGAGTGACGATGAGGAGGAGGACTTTGGAGGAGATGGCGTAGTCGAGTTTACGGGCGTCAAGCCTGCGGGACTGTATATGGGGGGAGACGAGGATGATGAGGAGGGTGGGAGGATCAACAGCGAGGACGACGAGGATATCGACAGCGACGAGGCGTTCGAGGACGAGGACGACCTCCCTCTCAAGTCAAAGGGCAAGGGAGCCAAGGTGCGTTTCCGGACGGACGTTCCAAGAAGGAGACAGGAGCTGATCCGTGGTGCAGGCGAGCAAAGCTGCGGACCGCTACCGGCAGCCCGAGATCGACCTCGGCGAGGAGGAGGAGGATCCGGACGACGAGGAGGGCGGAGGCTACATGGACGCTTCCGAGATGCTCGACACAGGAGAGTTTGACTCGGACGATTCCGACGAGGAGGACGGCTCGGATTCGGACGACGACGAGGAGATGGACGAGGACGACGAATCCGAGGTCGATTCCGAGTACGAGGGAGCGCTCGACAAGCTCAGCTCTTTCGTCGATGGGCTCGAAGGCAAGAAGCGCAAGGCGGGAGACGATGCGGACGACGGAGGGAAGAAGAAGAAGCGCGTCGTGCTGAAGGAGCGGACGGAGGCGTGGCCCGAGGGCGAGTTTGTCGCCGTTTCTGCTCCCGAAGGCGTTCAAGAGAGTGCGTTCGCCCCGTTCCTGCCCTACGATTCCGAACTAACTTCGTTCTTCACCCAGGCAAAGTCAACCTCGACGACCTCCTCGCCTCGTTCGCTGGCAGCAAGAACCCCCGTCTCGCCGCTCTCCGCAAGACTCTCAAACCTCTCGCCGCCCTCTCCACCACTACCACCTCCAGCACGACCTCCCACTCGCACCTCAAGACTCCCGGCCCCCTCGCCGCTCCTCTTCCCGCACGTCTGCAGGACAAGATTGAGCGCGAAGCGGCGTACGAGAAGACGAAGGAGGAGACGGACAAGTGGAACGAGACGACGCGGAGGATGAAGGGTCAGAGTGGGCTTGGAGTCGTCGGGGCTAGGCACGAGCGATTGGTGCTGCCCTTGGTCGGACCGGAGGGAGACATCAAGAGGGACCCCAACGCTGCCGAGTGGAGCGCCAAGTTCCAGGTGTGTTTCTCGCTGTTCCTTTCGCAGGCTTGTTTACTAACGCTTGCCTCATTGCGCAGCCTACGAACGAGCTCGAGTCCTCCATCACCGCCCTCCTCGCCGCCGGCGCCATGTCGACTTCGGACCTCCAAAAAGCCGAAAAGCAAGCTCTCGCCGCTCTCGACCCCGCCGACGTTGCCGCTCGTCAAGCCGAGCTTCGCCAGCAACGCGACCTCATGTTCCGCGCCGAACGCAAGGCGAAGCGCGTGGCCAAGATCAAGAGCAAGGCGTTTCGTCGGATCCACCGTCGGGCGAAGGGCAAGGGCGAGGACGTCCTTAGTATCGAGGAGATGGAGGAGCTCGACAAGCTCGATGGAGGGGATCGCGTGGTCGAGGAACGGTCGAGGATGGAGGTCGCGAGGGCCAAGGAGCGGGCGACGCTCAAGCATTCCACCAAGGGCGGTCGATGGTCCAAGACGGTCGGAGGGATCGAGGGACTTGACGAGGAGCGCAATACGGCTGTGCGGGACATGGTCGCGCGCGGGGAGGAGCTGAGGAAGAAGATCGCAGGGATCGAGCCCGACGATTCTGACGACGAGTTTGCCGAGGGCGATAGTGAGGAGGAGGACGACGACGAGGCGGATTACGACCAGATTCGCTCGACGGCGTTCGACGAACTCGCTTCCCTCGATGCGAAGGATGTAGCGGCGGCGGCGGCGGGTCCCAAGGCGAAGGGAGTGCTCGGGATGAAGTTCATGAAGGACGCCATGGCTCGCGATGAGCGCAAGGTTCAGGGAGCGGCGTCGGAGCTTCGGCGCAAGCTCGAGGCGATGGATGAGATGGCGCAGGCGGAGGACGATGAGGATGAGGAGGCGGAGCCGACGGGCATGTCGGAGCAGGTGCAGGGGAACTTGGGCAGGATGGTCTTTGGTCCCTCGGGAGCGAAGGTGCGTCCTCGTTTTTCGTCGTGGAGTCGTCGAGCTAATCTCTCCTCCTTCCTCCAGTCGCAAGCCACGCCTTCGCAGTCCACCGCCTCCAAGTCGAACGAGCACACGACCAAGCTCTCCAAGTCGAACGAGCACACGACCAAGCTCAGCGGTCCCCTCGCCATCCCCTCCTCCTCCCGCGTCTCCACTCGCTCCCCTCTCTCGCTCGGCACCCTCACGACGGGTGAAGCGAACCCCTGGCTCTCCCTCGCCGAGGACCAACCCGATTCGGGCAAGTTGTCGCGCAAGATGAACAAGGCTACCGTCGGGAAGGATTCGCGCGAAGCGAACCGACTCGCGGCCAAGGTCGATCGACACAAGTCCAAGATGGCCGACGCGCGAGAGGCGGAGAAGGACGATGCGATGGTCGAGATTGATCCTCAGGTCGTTCTCGCGCGTGCGAAGCCTCCCCAGGCTCCGCAGATTGCGATGGCCCAGACGGGGGGAACGGCACGGGCGACGGTGGAGGCTGGAGGGGATGATTCGTCGGATGAGGATGGGGAGGAGCAGCATGAGGCGCAGAGGGGTCGAGGACCGGCGGCGTTCAAGCAGAGGGATCTCGTCGCGAGGGCTTTTGCGGGGGATAACGTCGTTGCCGTGAGTTTTGCTCTTTCAGGTTCCTTGGTCGAGGGCTGAGCTGACGTTGCGCTTTCCGCAGGATTTCGAAGCCGAGAAGCGAAGGGAGATGGAGCGCGATGCGCCAAAGGAGGAGGACAACACGCTTCCAGGCTGGGTTCGTCCTTTCCTCTCCCCCCTTCTCCCGCCCTTCGCTAACTCTCATCACGCAGGGCTCCTGGTCTGGCAAGGGCGTCAAGAAGGCCAAGAACCCCCGCAAGTTCATCACCAAGATCCCCGGAATCGAGCCAGGGAAGCGACAAGACGCCTCTTTCTCCAACGTCATCATCAGCGAGAAGAAGGACAAGAAGGCCGCCAAGTACCTCCTCAAGGACTTGCCGTTCCCCTACACGAGTGCAGCGCAGCATGAGCACAAGCTTCGGACGCCGTTGGGTCCCGAGTGGTCGACGTCGACCGTCTTGCGCGATCAGACGATTCCGGCTGTTCTCATCAAGCCTGGAGTTACGATTCGACCTGTGTGTTATTTTCCTCTTTCTCTTTCGTGCGAGGGGCAACGCTGACGTGGTGGTTGCTTAAAGGTTGCGAACAAGCTCTAGTCGTCGTCGGAGAGGAGGTCGCGAGGGTGTCGGCGAGATGGAGCTCGGTTGTAATGATTCCTTGCACACACAGTTTTGCGATCTTGCCATTGCTATCTTCAGAGCTACACTTAGCTCAAGGTGAAGCTCCTCAAGCTTGCTGTCCCTACCAACAACGCTCGCTCTTGAGTTGCGTCTTCCGACCAAATCGCTTCAGGCTTTCTCCGTCCCCCATCTCCCCTAGCCCTTCCTTCCAGCACCTCGCTCTCGTGCTTGTCTTCTCCTTGAACCTCCGCCACGCCGCATTTGACGCCCCTCCGCCAGCGTTCCCAAGCGTTTCCCCGCTCTCTCCCCTGTCGCCCCTCAACCCTCGTGACAGTCGCCCCCTCCTCCCACACCACCCCCCAGGACGAATGGCACTCTCTTCGCACGGGTTCTACTGCTTTGAAGTCATCAACGCTCGCCTCAATGGCGGGGAGGCGTTGGTGCCCGAGTTCGACGACGCGGAGGAGTTGTACGTCTCGTCTCTCTCTCTCTGAACCCCGAGTACGAGCCCAGCTGATCCTCCTTTTACTCTACAGTCCTCTGTTCGTGACCTGGAACACGATCTCTCGTTCGAACGGACAGCCAAGGCTTCGTGGGTGCATTGGCAACTTTGAAGCGGGGCCGATAGGTGACGGGCTCAGGGATTACGCCGGGATCAGGCAAGTACGGTGCTGGAGCGCGTTGCGGGGAGAGCTAACTGGAGTGCGATTGCAGCGCGTTCAAGGACAGTCGATTCGCCCCTATCGCCGCCAAAGAGCTCCACCGTCTGGCTTGCGGGCGAGTCCCCCCCCCTCTCTCACGATCCCTTGCACGACCGCTGACCCTCTCCTACAGCGTCTCCCTCCTCACCGACTTTGAGCTCTGCGACTCGTACCTCGATTGGACGCTGGACACGCACGGCATCTACCTGCAGCTCCCGAACCCCGCTCTCACTCCCCCCTCCTCAACCCCGAGCACCAGCTCCTCCTCTTCCTCCCTCGCCCTCTCCAACCTCACCCCTCGCACCTCGTTCCGCTCCATCTCCTCCCTCCCAAAGTTCATCACTCCCTCGCACCCGAACCCCCGTCGCCTCCCTGCGACGCTCACGGCGACCTACCTCCCTGACGTTCCTGGCGCACAGGGATGGTCGAAGATTGAGGCGGTCGATTCGGCCATTAGAAAGGCCGGCTGGAGGGGGACGATTACTGAGGAGCTGAGGATGAGTCTTCGGGTGACGAGGTACCAGAGCAAGAAGGTCGAGGTGCGGTACGACGAGTGGATGGCGTGGAGGGAGACGGTGGTGGTGTAGAGTGCGATGCTCCCTTGAGCTGCTGGGATCGGAGGAGAGGGTTTCGTAGACCATTGGTGCGGGGTAGGGATTTGGCTGGGAGATTCGATGTAGATTTGTTGTTATTCAAGATCGCTTGTTCGAAAGCTCTTGCACTGCTTCCTGATCACGCAGTCGGCAGCTTCGAAGAGGAGAGGGAGGGGACCCAGCCAAGTCAGCAAGAGGAACCCAACTTCGTGATCACGCCTTCGCGCTCGAGCTTCGACTGAGGCTTCCTCTCTTTCCCTCCTACCACATCCCCCCACCTTACACCCTTCAAAGTGAGTGGCCCCAGGGAGACTTCCTCAATATCTGAGCAAGCTAACCCTCTCCCTCCTCAGAAAATGGCTGCCGCACCCCGCAACGGACTTCGCCTCGGGTTCGTCCCCCCTTCTCAGTCGACGAACGCATCCATCTGACCTCTGCCACAGCAACACCGCTCCTGACTTCAAGGCGGAGACCACGCAGGGAGAGATCTCTTTCCACGAATGGATCGGGGAACACTGGGCAGTTCTCTTCTCCCACCCCGCGTAGGTCACCCTGCGCTCCACGAGAGACGAGGCTGAACTAACACCTTTCCGACCTACAGTGACTTCACTCCCGTACGATTCTTGCCGCGCGTCGTCCCCAAGCAGCTCTGACACGTCTCCCGCAGGTCTGCACCACCGAGCTCGGAGAGGTCGCTAAGCTCCAGCCCGAGTTTGAGAAGCGCGGAGTCAAGACCATTGGTCTCTCGTGCAACGAGCTCAAGTTCCACGGAGAGTGGATCGCCGAGTACGCCCCCGTTTCGCTTCCCTTGCGATGAAGGAACGAGGGAAGCTCACGACGACGATCGCAGCATCAACGAGCTCTCGAACGTCAACCTCCAATTCCCCATCATCGCCGACCCCACTCGCGAGATTGCCAAGCTCTACGACATGCTCGACGAGCAGGACCTCACCAACCTCGACACCAAGGGCATCCCCTTCACCGTTCGCTCCGGTGCGTTCCCACCTCCCTCCCTCGTGCCTTCCTCCTCGCTGACCTCTAGCCCAACAGTCTACGTGATCGACCCCAAGAAGGCAATCCGTCTCGTCCTCACCTACCCCGTTCGTCTCTTCCCTCTCTCCAAGTTTGAGAACCCGGCGACTGACGGCACGGAATCTCGCAGGCTTCCACCGGACGTCAGTTCAACGAGATCCTCCGCGTTATCGACTCCCTCCAGCTCGGAGACGCCAACAAGATCACCACCCCCGTCAACTGGGTCCCTGGAGGAAAGGTCATCGTTCACCCCTCGGTTTCGACCGAGGACGCGAAGAAGATGTTCAAGAACGGCGTCGAGGTCGCCAAGCCTTACTTGAGGTTCACCACTCGTCCGTCTCTTCCCTTCTCGAGGTCGTGGAGCGTGAGCTAATGAGGTTGTTGCAGTCTAAACGTCGTTTGGAGAGGGACCGGCTTGCGGGAGATGAGGTTTAGTACTTGCTTCTGAAACCGATTTGGCAGGTTTTGCTGTGCTTGTGAGCTTGTGAGGCCTTGCTGGAAGAGAGGGGAACGACGAGAGCAGAGGGATAACCTCACGCCGCAAAGTCTCCACTATAACACAACATCGTCAAACCTCCTCCCGACTCCTCATCAAAGAACCACGCGCGCTCTATCCTCCACCGGTCTTCTCCTCTCCGTCACTCCCCCTTTCTCCCCCTCCACAAGCGTCGACTGCCGCAACTCTATCCGCCCAGCCTCCTTGCGCCGCTCTGCCCGCTCCTCCTCCTCGTCCTCCCGCCCAGCTTCCTCGACGCTCGGAAGAGCCGAAGAAGGGAGTTGTAGTCGATCCCAATCCCAACGGTACTCGCGTCCAGCGGCTTCCCACGCTCCAAGGAACTTGCGTCGAATCATCGGCATCCTGCGAAGCAAACTCCATCAGCTCCGCACGAGGGTGGGTCAAGAAGAGGGAAAGGGGACGAACCAGTGATCCAACTTCAACCAATGCGCCGCGACCGTCTCGCTCGTCACGGTGATCTGATCCCAGTCTCCCATTCCCCAGCCCACGTCGACTCTTTCGACCGCAGAGCGAGGGTGTAGGAATTCAAACGAGTCGTTCCCTGGCGAGTCGGAGGGAACAAAGAGGGGTTTTTGGGTGTTGGAGAGCCAGTGGAAGAAGTAGCCCATCCTGCGAAGCGAGGGGTTAGGTGGGGAATTCGAGTGCGGAGGAGCGGACGGACCTGGCGTCTTCGATTCCGACTCGTGAGCTTGGTGCGAGATCCAGCCGACCTAGCCAGTCGACCTGGAGAAAGTTGGGTTAGGCTATGCGTGCGGAATGTAGGGCTGCGAAAGCGAACGCACCAGAGGCCAACTGATCGCGTACCCGAGTCCTCGGAAGTAATGCGAGTAACCACTCGCTGTAGAAAACATTGTGAGCCGCGGCGCAACTCGTCAACGACGCTGGAGACTCACCTGAACCCTGGCTGGTGCCCCAGTAGACGTTGGTCCGGCAATCAAGCGCTTTGAGTGCACGAATGACGTTGGGGAGCGCCAGGAAGGTGTCGTCGTCGACCTGCAAGCACGCGCGTGAGCTCCAAACGTTCCCAACGCGCTCTTTCGCAAGTCTGGCGCACCTTCATCACAAACTGAGGCCTCCTGCTCGACGGCGTAGCTCTGTTCTTCCAAACCCATTCCATGAACGCAAACGTCTTCCCCTCTGCATCCCGCGAGTTAGCTAGCCCTTCCCGTTTGCTTCCCAGCAGTCTGAAACGCACCATTCATATTCTCGTCCTCCTCCAAGATGATCAAATCCCCAAACGCCTTCTGCTCCTCGTGAGCAAGGAAGCGCCAGTCGTCCGAGCTCGTCTCCCCCACGATGAACTGGAACTCCACGAGGTCCTCCCCAGGAAGGTCTGGCTTGAACAGCGTTCGGAGGATGGCGCGCTTGCCCGGTCGGTCGATCGTACTGAAGACGCCTAGGAAGAGGAGGGGTCCTTCGGTGGAGCAGGTCCAAGGTCGAGGAGGTTCGGCCTTGAGGACCTCGTCCACGGGCTTCCACCACACTCCTTCTGGTACTGGAGGCTTGAAAGGGTTCGCGGGGGCGGAGAGGTGGAGGGGATCTCCGGAGGGACGGAGCTGGAACGTGAGGGGGTCGATGTAGCTGGGTAGTCGGAGAGAGGGCGTGAGAAGAAAGGTCCAGAGGAGGAAGAAGGTAGCACTGATAGAGGAGAGCGTGGGTCAGCTTCTGTGGGATACGAGAACGCGTCCTGGCAGAGGTGGACTTACGCGAGGAGAACGAGGCTGGTGAGACGCGAACGAAGCGGCGTTGACCGCAAGCTCTTCTTCAGGAAGAGAGGGAGGATTGGCCGGTTCATGCTGTAGCCCTGGAGGCTACTTCGTGTCGGGCTCGAGGAGGGGAGGGGATGGAGAGCTGGCAGGTTCGCCAAGCGCGCGAAGTCAGCGTCGCGCTCAGTTCTCTCGCACCTTGGCTCAGCGGATCCCGAGGATCGAGGCGTTGAACAGCTCTATTAGATCCAATTTACAGCCTTGAGCAAGGGCCTAAGGACGATGCAGCTGGCGAACCACCGAACCCTGGTCTGATTTGCGTCCTCGCACCGCTCAGGCCTGTTCGCCGAACGCGCCTCATCCTTTGCTGAAGCGCGCAGCCTAGTAGCGGGGTGGTATTGCTGCTCTATAGCTGTACAAAGGGAGAAGGACACGAATTTTCAAAGCGAGCTACCAGAGGAGCCGAAAAGGCCCCTCGTCCTTCGCACGACAGAGATCAAAGATCCCGCGACGAGAGCTCCCCTTTTTCTTTACACGCTATTCCAGCTCACCGTCTACTCTTCTTCGGAGTCTTACCATCACCGGAATCCCCATCGCTCTCCTCGCCCTGGCTCTCGTCCTCCTGATCCTCGCTCCCCCGATCTTGATCCTCGTCCGACTCCCCGCCCCTATCTCCAGATTCGTAGAGCAACAGGATATGCCGACACCATGCCAGGATGCCAAACACGATCCCTGCGAGCTGGCTCAGGGCGCAGAACTGCGAAGAGAACAGGATCAGTTTCGTTCGTTGCGGTTTGGTCGAGGAAGCTCGCTCACGATGAGGCCGGCATAGAACAGCGTCGTAGCTGCTTGTGCCCCCAGGAAGAATACCAGGTTGAGAGCAAAGGAAGCGGCCCATACTGGCTGCAGGGATGCGTCGAGTTAGCGAACGGTGGTCGACGACGAGGAGGAACGCACGATCAGCAGCTTGCCGATATCTTTGTGGCTCCGCTGGAGCCTTTTTGATTCGACCAGGAGGACGGAAGCACCGACGTAGAGCGCTTCGAAGAAGGTACACCCCAATGCCGGCAACCAGACATCTACGAAAGGGATCAGCTCTGCCTCTCCTCCTCGGAGGTAACTGAACGTACAAGCTGGAACATCCCCATGCTGCAGTCCAATGTAGAGACAGAGCAGCAGGTCCAGAGAGGGCGTCGTGACCTGTCTTTGCGTGAGTAGGAGCGCGGAGGGGAGCGAAGGGGACGTACAGCGAGGGCGAGGAAGGCGCTATGATGGCGTCGGCGCCAGCTGCTGTCGCCGTGGACGGGGTGCGTCCTCGAGTAGTCGTCATGGACCTTCATAGCGAGGAGCAGAAGAGTCGGGGGAGCAAAAGGGCAGTGGAAGTAGCGGGAGTCCGAGGAGGAGACCAGGACTCCACGGCGGTTCGGGTGCGCTGGATCCTGCAGGGGAGCCGAAGCAGAGAGGTTCCGGGTGAGTAGAAAGGGAGCAGATAAAGGAGGCTTCGAGCACGGAGGGGCAAGCAGAAAACGAGAGCAGCACGGTCGAGTCCCCAGTCTCCGAGATCTCATCCCAAAAAGTGTCCATCGACAGGTCCAACAAGAATAAAAGCCGCGATCACAGCAGCAGGGGAATTAAGAGGGGAGAAGGCAGCGGGGGGGGGGTACAGGTCCACCGCCAAGCCGAAGTCCTGCTACACACCTCCTGCCTATCGAGGCGTCCCCACCCTCTGCTCCCCTCCGAAATACATCCTTTCCATAATCGTTCGGATCTACTTGTTCTGCACGTTCGTCGGGTCGTACGTCGCGGGAGGGGGACCGGGGGGAGGGGCGTAGGAGTGCGAGTTGCCCTGGGCGGGGGGAGGAGAGGAAGGAGGAGGGTAGTAGGGCGAGGATTCGCCCTGGGGTGCGTAGTTGTTGGGCGTGTATCCCGACGCGTCCTGGCGGTAGTTGGAGTCTGCGCAATCGAGTGAGTAAGTGGCCGAAAGGTGGCGCGAGTGGGAGTGGGCGGGCGGCTGGACGTACAAGGGGGGGCCTCCTGGAACGCCGGTTGCTGCTCGTACGAAGGCTGGTGCTGCTGGAGTGGCACGCCTCCACCTTGGCCGTAGGGTCCTCCGTTGTACGCGTTCGAGGTATTGGGTTGGGCGGGGTACGCTTGACGGAACGCCTTTGCCCTCCGCTTGCGCATGCAGAACCCGATCCCTAGGATGATCATAGCGACACCAATGGCGACTCCCACTCCGATCCCGATGCGCTGGGGGAAGGCGAGGGAGTGTCAGCGAACCGCGTCAGACCTGAGTACATCCTCTGGCGGCCGCGCGGTGGTGGTGTGCCAGCGGTGTACGACCGGAGAACTCACAGTTCCATATGATGAGCCTCCGTTGTTGTAGCCGTTGTTGACTGCAGAGAGGAGAGGCGGTCAGCTCGATGATCTGGGGATCATGCGGGAAGAAGCGAAGGCGTCCACCCGGAAGAGGAGTTCTGCTCGAGAGAAGGACTCACAGCCGAATTGGGCGTAGGCAGGAGATGCTGCTAACAGCACGAGAGCGAGGGGGGCAGCGGTCGAGAGCATCGTCGACGATGGAGAGTTGTGGAGGAGGGAGAGAGTGACCAACGCTCGAAAACGCCGCAAGTCCGTCTGGGCACTCCTCACCTCGTCATCGAGATCTGCGTCGGCAGAGTACTCGAAAGACGCAACGGCAGCAGCGAGAACAATTAACGACGGAGCACTGCCTCTCCACTCTACAGCCCCAGCTTGGCCAATCGCTCCACCAGCGAGCCCACCCTCCCCTCGAGGCCCTCCAGGTTCCCCCTCACTTTCCCCTCGTTCTCCCCCACACTCTTCTGCAGCCCGTCGAGCACCTCCTTGAGCCCCTTCTCCCCCTCTGCAAGCCTCTCGACCTCCTCCTTCAACCCCGACAGCGTCTCCCCGAACGTCGCTGCCGAAGAATGCAGCGTCGCAAGCGAGCGAAGGCGGGCGAGGAGTCGCGGAGTGAGGGGGAGGAGAGGGTCCAGCCGAGGGAGGAGGGAGAAGAGCGCGTCGAGCTTCTGTAGCGTGTCGGGTGGGATGGGTTCGCCGCTGCCAGCTTTGCTCGGAGCGACGGAAGCGGAGAGGCTGCTCTTCGATTCGATCGTTCCGGCGACGGCGACGGTCATCCCCCCGCTGAGAGCGACGTTGAGAGGTCGCGTGTCGCCTAGCTTGCGCCGGGATTCGTGAAGGCGTTCGAGGTCTGAGACGAGGACTTTGACGCGGCGGGAGATGGAGTCGAGGTGGCGGGGTTGAGTGAGGAGGGTGAGGAGGTGGTCGAGGCGGGTAAGGGTTTGGAGGAGTGGTGGCGGGAGGGGGTGCGACTGGAAGAAAGGGGTCAGGAATTCGCACAGAGGAGCGAGCAGCGAGTACGCACCTCGTCGACGTCGGCATCGCTTGCTCCGACGACTCGCTCGATCTCTGCGAGCCGCTTCTCGAGCTGTCCATCCGATTCCTTCGCTTGACTCCCTCCTGCGCTCGTCGCTGAAGTTGCTGCTGCCACCGGAGCAGGCGTCGACCCCAATGCCAAGCCCAGCTTTGAGAGCAACGACGACGACGCCTTCGCCTTCTGCGCCAATGCCGTCGCTTTGTCGTCCTCCTTCTCGCCCTCTCCCTCGAGTACAGCTCCCTCCACCTTCCCCTCCAGCCCTCCCAAGTCCCCCCTGAGCAGGTGTAGCTGCTGCAAGATGACCGTCGACGAGACCTTCTTCTTCCCCTTGCCATCCGCACTCGCACTCCCACTTCCAGCAAGCTCCTCCTCCTCCTTCTGAGCCTTCTCCCTCCGCACGTCTTCCTCGAGCTCGTCGACTTCAGACCGCAATCGCCTCAGCCGCTCCAGCGTCGTCTCCTTCTCCTCAGTCGACGCGCCTTCGTGCGGTCGGTTCGGATAAACCGAGTACGTGCTTGTCGACGGAAGCCTCCTTGAAGGTCGTCTCGCACCAGCGACTTCCTCTGCAAGCAACCCCATCAGCTCCTCGTCTCCCAGCTGAAACCGCTCCCACGTACCTCTCCCCAAGCTCGCCTCTCCAAACCGCCGTCTCGCCTCCCCCGTATCCAGCCGCTGGCCATCGATACTCTCGCTCCCTGCTACCCCAGGCTGCTGTCCCCTCCGCGCAGATGGAGAGACCGTACGCGGGTGCTCGGATTCGGAATCAGAGTCGCGCTGTGGTGAGGTGGGTCAGCGCGCGTGCGGGTGGGAGTGAGACGGAGAGGGTGCGCACGTCGTGAGAGAATTCGGCGGGAACGTCGGGAGTCTCGTAAACGTCTGGTGCCGAGTCCTGGAGGGGAGAGAACGTGAGCAGGTGGACGCGTGGAAGGGGAGGGACGGGCGCAACGATGTCGGGGAGAGCCGAGTACTTTGAAGGTTGAGACGCCAGCTTGACGGAGCGCTGTTCTAAGGTGAGAAGGTGTCGAGAGTGGTGGAAGAGGTCGAGAGAGCTCACACCTCGCGCGTAAACAGAACGTCGACGGCGGAGCTACTTCTTCCTCTGACCACATCCCTTCCGCCCTGCGTGTACCACTGCGATGGTGGCGCCAGCTACGTCCCTGTTCCCTCCCCTCCGATTCGCACTCCTCGCTTGCTCTCCCTCTCCCCTCGCCGACAACTCATCCCCGACGTCCCTCTATCGAGGCTCCCTCCCCAAGCCACACAACCTCCCCTTCCTCGACTCACTCCACCTAAAGACCGTCCTCAGTCTCACGCCGAAATCACTCGCGACGTACGAGGAGGAGGGGAAGATCGGGCCGACGAAACGGCGGAGAGGGGAGGGGATGTCGGACGAGGAGTCGGTGTCGGTTTGGGCGCAGAGGAGAGGGGTCAAGGTCGTGCATGTCAAGGTGGACAAGTCGAAGGATGGGAGCCTGCCTTGTACGGTGGCAACTATCAAGCAGGTGCTCGAGGTGAGTTGCGGTTTCTTCGAGCTGTTTTGGAGGAGTGGAGCTGATGCGGCAGTGCGCGTTTTGGCAGATATTGATTGTGAGGGAGAACCTACCGTGCTACGTGCATGATCTCGACGGGAGCGACGTCCTCGCGATGATGGGAGCTGCGTTGCGGAAGCTTCAAGGCTGGAGCGAGAAGGCGTGGAGCGAGGAGATGGCAAGGTGAGCTGTCGTGGGGTCCGCTTCTTCAGTCTGGTCAATGAGGGGAAGGAGGGTGGCGTTTACCGCTGCTGTGGTGCACTTCCGGGGCTGTCGCAGGCGCCCAGAAGAGCAAAGTGCGTCTTCGCGGAGTCTTCCCTCCTCTTGCGGATGGTCCTCACCGGCCTTGCAGGCCCGTTTACTCGCTGTACTCCTCTCAACAGCACTTCGAATCTGCAAAGTCGTTTACACCCCTTCCCCTGCGCTTTCCTTCGCACTCCCCCAACCTCCTCCCCTCGCTACCTCGCTAACTCCTCCTTCAAGGTTCCTCCGCGCCCCTCCCCCAGCCCCAGAGCACCTCATCTTCCTCCGCCGCCTCCTCTACCCCACCCCACCCTCCAACAACAGCACGACCTCCGACCGACCCCTCTCGATCCTCGTCCCCGCGCCCTCTCAACGCGCTCCCTGGCTCTGGCCCGCTGGGATGCCAAAGAAGGGGGCTGGACACGCTAGTATGCGCGTGAAGGTTTTGTTGGGAGAGGAGGGGGAGAAGGAGGAGGTGGAGCGGGTAGGGGAGAGGGAGGGAAGGAGGGGAGAGGGGGAGAAAGTGCCGTTTGAGGAGGAGGAGGAGGAGGAAGAGGACGAGGACGAGGAGGAGGAGGACGAGGAGGCCACGCCGTTGTCCCAGATGATTGATGCCCTTGATTTGGGGCTGTAACGAGCGTTCGCGTTGAGGACTTGGGATGCCGTTGCGGAGAGATCTTCCTCGGTTCTCTCGCTTGTTCGTTCTGCCCGAGCTGAAGAGTGCCAGCTGCTGGAAACCGCCTCTTGCGCAAAAAGGTTCGCTTGGGAGGGCAAGAGAGGAATGCGGGCAGAAGGGAATACAGCGCAGCCAGAATCGCCAGCGAGCCAGCGAGAAGGCCTCGAGCCGTCTTGAGCAGAACAGCGCACCAAGTGCCTCCAAGCAAGGATAAGGTGTAGTAATGGTCCCGCACGCGTCTACACAAAAGCCTTGTTCCCTGTATCAGCTCCCCCGCGCCTTGAGAGGTCCGTCCAATCGTCCTCCCCAGGGATTCCCTCCACCGCCCCGGTTTCAAGATAGCGGTCCCAGTCTCCTCGTTCCCCGTCACGGCCACACAAGGGAGGCGATTCAGTTGGCGTTTGAGCAGCGTGCGGGAGGAGGCGGGAGGTGGTGCAAGGGCCAGGAGCTCGAGAGAGTGGGGGAAGGGTGGAGCTTGAGGGCGACGGCGGGAGCAAGATGGAAGGCAAGCCAACACTACCTTGATTCCCGACTGCAGAGAGAAGCTTGAGTCTCTAGTTGGACATTGTGGGAGGAGGTCAAGAGACGAACGCCGACTCGAGGCACCTCCTTCCCTCCCGCACTACCCTCGAATCGGCCGCCTCGAGCAGGACGACCCAAATCTCATGGAGTATTCCGCTCCTGGGATCCGTAGCTCCTTGGAGGATCTGCGCTCGAGCTTGGAGGACGCGGACTCGGAAGTGCGGGGGTTGCTGAGCAAACACGCGAGTACGGTCGAGGCAGCGAAGGACGGACAGCGACTGTTGAAGGGCTTCTACACGTACTCGATAGCTTCCGAGGTGAGCTCTCTAGGACCGAACGCGCCAGAGGACAGACCGCTGACCGTCGACGCGTGCACTGGCAGGTGTTCGCGATTGTTGGGTCTGTCTGCTCCCTATGGTTCTGAAGGAGCTCAAGCTGATGCTTGGATGCGTAAAGCCTTACTCTGTTCCTCCCCGTAGCTTTGGAGCAAATGGCGAGGGAGCACGGGTTTCTCGCTCCCGACTACTCCGTCGCGTGTCCTCCTTCGTCCACGCTTGCACCTGGCGACGACGAAATGAGGTGCGCTGTTCGTTTGCTAGGGAAATGGGTAGATACTGGTGCGTTATTTCTCTCCGTTCAGCTTCCTCTGCTAATGCGTGAGGGTGCTGTCGCAGCCGCCTTCTCCCTCTTCGTCTACTCGTCCAGCGTCGCCCTACAAGCCTTGACGGTCATCTCCATCGGTCGTCTCGCCGACAATCGTGCGCACCTCTCCTTGCTCCCCACATCCGCTGATCTCAAACTTTCCTCCTTCGCAGCCCATACTCGCCATCGCCTCCTCACGACCTTTGCCGCTGCGGGCTCCCTCTTCACCATCTCCTTCCTCCTCCTCCCCTCCGAATCCTCCTTCTGGCCCATCTCAGTACTCCTCGCTGTCGGCGCCAACGTCTCCTTCGGCGCCTCGATCGTCTGCCTCAACTCGTACCTACCCGAACTCGGTCGAGGCCAGAAGGACGTCCTGGCACGCTGGGACGAGATGCACGAAGCGTACGAGGAGTTGCGCACTGCGAAAAATGCGGAGGGGAGGAGCGGGGAGACGCTCCTTGGTGCGACGCAGAAGTTTGCAAAGGCGAAGGACGAGTACGTTCGCGAGCGATCTCTCGCTACTTCGCACGTCTCTTCGACGGCCGTCGCGGCGGGATTTGGCGCAGGGATCCTGGTCCTTACGCTGCTCATCATCCCGGTCATTCTTATGCACGGGTCGACTCTCTCGCTGAGGCTGGCAATCGCGGGCAGCGGAATCTGGTGGGGAGGTGGAACGATCCGTGCGTCCTTTCGAGTTCCCTTGCGATCGCCTGCTGATGAGTGGACACGAACAGCTGCAGCAATCTGGCTCCGGCCTTCGCAAGCGTTGGACATCGTTCCTCCTTCAGCCAACCTCGGCGTCGGAGAGAGTCTCGTCGAGGGTTGGCGAGGACTCGCGCGAATGCTGAGGGAGTACCGACGCCTTCCTTCGACGTTCGTCTTCCTCTCGGCGTGGTTCCTTCTTAGCGATGGTGATTTGGAGAGCTGTAGCTCCTTGTGATCTTGCTGACCTCTTCTCGACAGGGTTCTCAACGCTCACGTCGACCGCCATCATTTTCGGCAAGACTTCGCTCGCAATGGAGACGTCTTCCCTCATGCTCGTCGCCATCCTCACTCCCACTTCCGGTACGTTCCCTTCTCAACTCTCGGCGAGATCTCTCTAACTTACGCTCTCCCCAGGCATCGCCGGCGCGATTCTCTTCCCCCGCCTCCAGAAGGAGATCCTCCACTGGCCCAACCTCAAAGTCCTCATCCTCCTCGTCGCACTCGCCCTCCTCGTCCCCCTGTGGGGGATCTTGGCCCTGCGCTCGAAATGGGAGATGTACTTTCTCGCCGTCGTCTTTGGAGGTTCGTTCCTAGCGTCGTTTCTCGCCACCGATGGGCTGCTGATGTTTTTCTGCGGGGTAGCGATCTACGGGAGCTTCCAGGCGTATGCGAGGTCGTGCTTTAGTGAATTGGTACCTTCCTCTCAAGCTGCGCAGTGGTTCGGGTTGTACAGCATCACCGACAAGTGAGTCGAACGATTCCGCTCCCTCTTTCGCAACTGACTCTCAACGCCCTCTCGCAGATCCTCTTCCTTCCTCGGACCGCTCCTCGTGGCTTTCATCACGAACCTCACCGGCCAGGTCAGTCTTTTCTCGGGCGCTTGCAGGCGAGGCTGATCCCCTTGGGCAGATTCGGTACGGGTTTGCGTTGATCGGACTGATGTTTATCATCTCGCTGCCGATCCTGGCGTTTGTCGATATGGAGCAGGGGAGGAACGATGCGGAAAAGTACCAGCGGGAAGCGATGGCGGAAAATGTAGAGGATGGGGAGGAGTGAGGAGTTGAGGTTGTACAGCATTCGCAATACTCTTTGTGCCTCGTTCTCTCGGTCGTTCAACTAGGTACTCGTTCCATCCTATGCCTCGGTCCTCGTGATCACTTCCTTCAACTCCTCCGCGTTCATGATCGAGAACCCCTTGTCCGGCACGACCTGGCGTTCCTCATCAGCTCCCTTCCTAAACGTGAGCTCAGAAACGGGGGAACGCACCTGAGCGAGCTGAACATTGTTGTGATCCAGCTTCTCCTCCATCACCTGCTTCAACACCTTGAGCGCCAGCACCTGCGCCTCGAGCAGCGTCATCGACTACATGCGCCGTCCTCATTAGCTAGCTCCCCCTTTGACGAGTTTGGCACAGAGCGAACGCACCTTGGTGTAGGAATCCTGCAACTCGTTCTGCGCGCCCTCACTTCCTGAACCGATCGCCTTGGCGTCGTAGCGCATGAACGTCCCCGAAGGGTCGGCGTGATACCTGCGTCCCAGATCTTCAGCTTCCACCCTCCCGCCTCTCGAAGAGGCACGAAACGCACAGTTGAGGTCCGTTGGCATCGATTCCGGCAATCAAGAGCGCCACACCGAAAGGTCGGGACTGCGTCGTGGTGGGTCAGTTAGCTGGGAGAGCGGCAGGAGGGAAAGGGAGCGCACCATCGTCGCCTCCTCCTCGTCGGCTCCTTCGCCGAATCGGAGCGCCAGGTCGCACACGGCTTGAGTGACGGACTCGACTTTGATCGGCTCGTCGTAGGTGAAGGAGTGGTTCTGTGGAAGGGCAGGGAGGGTCAGTAGCTGGACGCGTCATGCTCTTGTACGAGGGATGCTGCAAGCCTGCTCCCCGTCCCTCGACGCTCCTCCCACTCCTCCACCAGCGTTCCTCCTCTCTCCAGTCCCCCCTCTCACAGTCCCAGCACCCCACCGCACCCCGAAACGAAACGCACCTGAGCCGTAACCCGTGCATGCTCCACCATCGTCCTAGCATCCGCCGTAAGCCCACTCATCGCGCATCCAACATGCGCATCAATCTCCATAATCTTCTCGATCGAGTCCGAGTCGAGCAAAGGGGACTGAGTCCGCTTCTCGACGGCCAGGACGACGCCTTGCGAGGTTTGGATCCCGACGGTGGTGGAGCCGAGCTTGATGGCTTCGATGGCGTATTCGACTGGTGGTAGGTGCGCCGGGGGGGTTGGTGGGAGGAGGAGCGCGCGGATTAGTGGGGAGGAGGAGCGAGGGCTGCTGCAGGGCTGACCTTGGAAGAGACGGCCCTCGGGACTGGGAACGAGGGCGTCAGCGGTCGTACACAGGAACGGAGCGGAGAACGGACCTGAAGGTGTTGACTCCTCGATCGTACTCTGAGCGACTGGGGGAACACGCGGCGAGGAGGTTAGCTTGGGAGAGCTCGACAAGGGCTCAGTGGGAGCTTACCTTGAGAACATGGTGGAACGGCGGGCGGGGTGGGAGGGGTTAGGTAGAGTAAGGGGGAGCTGTAGTGCTAGACTGAGGGAGGGCGCGGAGAGGGGGAGGGAGGAAGTAGAAGAGCAACTGCCGCCGCGTCAGCTCGTCCTGGTCGCTCTCCAAGCGAGTTGCTCCTTCGACTTCGCCAGCTCTCCCAGCTACAACTACAGCTCAACCGAGATGGCGACAATCCCACCACCGTCAGAGAATCACTACCTCCCCAACGTCCAGTCCAACTCGCTGGCCCTCCACTACGTCAAATCCAGTTCCGTCCTCCCTCCTTCCTCTCATCTCTCTAGCTAACCCAGCTCTCTCACAGCCACCTCCTCCCTAGCCGGCGCCACCGCCGGTCTCCTAGGCCTCACGAACCTCTCCGGTTTCGCGTTCTACGTCCTCACCTCCCTCCTCATCGGCTCCCTCTTCAGCGCCGCCAATTGCAGAGGGAAGCCCGAACAGTTCTTCGCGAAAGGGAGGGAGGTGGTAGTAGGAGGACTGCTGGATAACGCGTTTGCGTTTGTGCTGTTTTGGACGCGTGAGTTTCTCCCGCTCGCGCAAGGAGGGGGTGAGGAGGGGGCTAACGCTTTCTTCGGGTTCGTCTTGGGCCAGTGTTTTATGCGTTGGTGCATATCTACGATTAAGTGGTGCAGGATGGGGAGGTGGAGCGAGGAGGAGGAACGAGGGACCGCTCGCAGGATGGGAGGAGGAGGACACGAGGGAGAGGACGCACGACGGCTCTCTCGTCACAGGCAGTACTGTCAAATCATATGTACATCATTCGCAACCCCTCCCCCCAGATTCTACACCCTCGACAACCGATATCGCAGCCTCCTCTGCGCCAGCTCCCTCCAAAAAAAGGCGGATGTGGGCTCCTTCAGTGCGCGGCGGGGCTCGCGGTCGCAGCTTGCGTTCCAGCGGCGCCGAGGTCGAGAGGGGCGGTGCGGGCGGCGCGCTTGGATTGGTAGTCCTTGATCGCGGCCTTGATGGCGTCCTCGGCGAGCACTGGGGGAGGGGAGAGAGGGGTTAGCTGGGTTCGGTGTGAGAGGGGCGGTGCGGCGCGGGGTTGTGTGGCGGAAAGAAGTAAGGGAGGCGGGGAAGGGGAGGGACAGGACAGGGCAGGAAGAGGAAGAGCGGAACGTACTGGAGCAATGGAGCTTGACGGGAGGGAGACACAGCTCCTTGGCGATCTCCGTGTTCTTGATCGCGCCCGCCTGCTCGAGGGACATTCCCAAAACGCGCTCAGTCATGTAGCTACTGCTAGCGATGGCCGAACCGCAACCAAACGTCTTGAACTTGACGTCCTGGATGATCCCATCTTCGCCGACCTTGATCTGAAGCTTCATCACTGGGGCGCGTTTTTCGAACGGAGTTAGCTGGGCGCGGGCACGAGGATGGAGAAGGGACGCACCATCTCCGCAGGCGGGGGCACCGACGAGGCCGCTGCCGACGGAAATGTCGTTCTTGTCGAGCGATCCGACCTGTGCCGAGAGAGGGAGGCATCGTCAGCGTTCAGCCCTCCCGATAACCCTCACGCCGCGTGTGCCCATCCCACTAGGTCCCTTGGAGTGAAACCCAGGAGTGCAGGGTCGCCGTTGTGGACCAGAAAGGCCGGAGGACGATTTGCCACACGCCCCCCGGTGCCCTCAGATCCAACTCCCTCGAGACTTTCTTTCGGCCGGGGAACGAAGAGCGGGCACTCACGTTGCGTGGTCGCTCGTAGTGGTCAATGACCTGGGCAGGAGGGCCGTCAGTTGGGGATCGGTAGGGCTGCAGGAGGGGGGGATCTCACCTTCTCGTGGTAAGAGCGGGCCTGGGGAGCAAAGCGAGGTGCGACGCTGGGGAGGGCGGGGCGGGCAGAGGTAGAGACGACACGTCCGAGGCGAGTGATTGAGCGCAGCATTGTGTTGAGAAGAACGAGGTGTTGGGGGTTGAGAGTCAGAGGGGGAGAAGGACAGCGAGATGACTGGCTCACGAGAGTTCTCACGATCAGAAAAAGTTGAGGAAGTAAGGAAAAGTAAGCAATTTGCTAACTCGAGTTCGACTCGGCGCGCTCTCCCTCGCCATCCTCCCTCCCTCTCTCCAATGTCGACTGAAGAAGAGTCGCCTGTCGAGACTCAACTAACTTCATTAGGAGAGTCAATAGGAGGAGATAGTCCAGTTCAAACAGCTCACGAAGACGACGACGACGAGGTGAGCTCCCTCTCCAGCAGGAGCAGCACCAGCGCACTCTAACGACGACGATGGACTGCAGCACGAACGACGTAAACCGATCCTAAAGAAACGACCTCGAGAATCCTCTCCTCCACTCTCTCCAGCTCCAGTTCACATCGACTCGTCAACTCTATCGACTCCTCCAGTCCTCCTGCCTCACTCTGCCCACCTCCCTCCTTCCGACTTTGAGTTCTACACCACTCGCTCTCACCCCATCAACAAGAACAACTATCGCTACACCCCTTGCGGTCCTTCCTCCTCCTCTGCCCACCTCCCCGTCCTCATCCAACGCACCATCGAGAGTCCTCCTCAGGCCGCTCGCTTCAGCTGGGAGGACCGCAGTACGTTCGTCTTGGTCACCGAGGACGCCAAGACGATCACGGCGGAGAAGGGCTGGCGAGCGGCCAAGGCCAACGTCGGAGTCAGGGAGGGCAACTGGTATTGGGAGGTCAAGGTTGAACGAGGGGGAGGGGAGGGAGGGAGGCACAAGGGCGGAGAAGGGGAGGGGAGCTGGGTGCGCGTAGGAGTTGGGAGGAGGGAAGCTCCGGTCAACGCACCAGTTGGGTTTGACGGGTGAGTTTGCGTCCGCGAGGGAGGGAGGAATGTCAGCTGACGCGCCGTTTGCGCTGCAGGTACTCGTACGCCTACCGAGATCGAGGAGGCGACGCCGTTACTCTGGCTCGCTCGCAGCCTTATGGAGCTCCGTACGGCTCTGGCTCGACTATCGGCATCTACGTCTCCCTCCCTCCTCGCCCTACTCCCTCCCTTGAAGACCGGCGCGACCCCGCTCGCATCGTCCGCAAGCGCATCCCGATCCGCTACAAGGGCCAGCTGTATTTCGAGTCGCTCGAGTACACGCAGAGCAAGGAGATGCAGGACCTCTCAGTCGACCCCGCGACGAAAGCGAAACTTGTCGTCGCCGAAGCCAAAGCTGCCCCAGGGACGAAAGCTCGACCGGCCGTAGCGGACCTCACTCCTCCTCCTCGGCCTCTCCCGACTCTCCCCCAATCCCGCATCGCCTTCTTCCTCGACGGCGTCTGCCAAGGTGTCGCTTTTGAGGACATTTACGATTTCCTCCCTCTCCGCCTTCACCCCGGTGCGAGGGAGCGGAAGAAGGGCGCCGACGTTCATCTCAAGCTCATGGAGAACTGGCACGACGACGGCGCGACGGGCTACTTTCCCTTCGTCTCCGTCTTTGGCGGAGGGATCGCCACTCTCAACCCCGGTCCCCATTTCGCCTTTCCCCCACCCGACGACCTCGAATCCCTCCTCTTTACCTCGCCTCACCCTCCCACCTCCTCCCCCATCCTCTTTGACCCACCGAAACCGGACGCCTGGAGACCCCTCTGCGAGCGATACCCAGAGTTCCTCGCCGAGCAAGCGAGGTTGGACGATTTGGATGAACGCGAGGCGATGAGCGTGTTTGAGGAGGCGCAGAGGGTTGAAGGAGGGGCGGCGATGAAGAGGGGGAGGAGTGGGGAGGGAGCACTGGCGCCGGGGAGGTTGGCGCAGTTGGGAGTCTTGCTGAGGAAGGAGGAGGAGATGGGACCGAGTGCGGGCTTGGGGGAGGAGATGGAGGTGGATGTGAAGGAGGAATGAAGTGCGCGTCTGCTGCCTCCACAAGGGACCCCGGAGCGGACGAGAGGTGGCGGAGAGAGATTCACCCAATGCGTCTCTG
Organism: Glaciozyma martinii; assembly: GCA_025758715.1. Classification (NCBI taxonomy): domain Eukaryota; kingdom Fungi; phylum Basidiomycota; class Microbotryomycetes; order Kriegeriales; family Camptobasidiaceae; genus Glaciozyma; species Glaciozyma martinii. Next base: position 24,152 of record JANGFH010000142.1, on the reverse strand, counting down.
TTCTGTTCGACCAAGTAAACAATCGTCATCGCCGCGGGGCCTGGTCCTTGGCGAGGAGCGTGGGGCTGACCAAAAATTCTCGCTGCCAAGATCCTCGTTCGGCCGCCGTGCCTCGGAGGAGGATTCTCTCCCGACGGATCTCTTCCTTATCTTCCTCCCTTCTCCACAGGGACAAGTTTCAATCATGTCTGCCGCCGCTTCCGACAGCACGGCCGTGGCGCCAGCCGCCTTCTTCCTCCTTACCCCGGACGAGCTCGAGAGTCGGTTCAACACGAACGTGCAGCTCGGACTACCCGCCTCTGCGATCGCAGCTCTGCAAGCACGCGATGGACCCAACGAGCTCAACGGCGGTGGAGGAGTCTCGATCCTCGCCATTCTCGCTGGACAGGTCTTCAACGCCATGGTGCGTCCTCGTCGAGATCTTGGAAGAAAGAGAAGCGAGGTGGCTGACACGAGGAGCGCTTTTTTCTTCACCCCGGCCTGCAGGTCCTCATTCTCATCATGGCCTTTGCCGTTTCGCTGGGCATCCAGTCTTGGATCGAATCTGGTGTCATTGCAGGTGCGTCGAGCTGTCCAGATGAAGCAGCGCCAGAGCAAGAGCTGACCCTGCCCCCCCCCCCCCTCCCACCCCACTCAGCTGTTATCATCGCAAACATCGGAGTCGGTTTCTTCCAGTGCGTTCCTCTCCCCCTCCCAGCCCCCAGAGGCATCCCCACGAGCTCTCACTGACCCTTCACGGCTTGCCAGGGAGTACGGGAGTGCCAAGACCATGGATTCGCTCCGAAACCTCGCTTCCCCCAACGCGCACGTTATCCGCGATGGAGAAGTCGTCGTGATCCCCTCGTCCCAAGTCGTCGTCGGCGACCTCGTCGAGCTCAAGACTGGTGCGTGGCCAGGCTCCTCCGCCGTCACTCTACAGCCGTTTCGCTAACCCACTTCTCCGTGCCTAGGTGACGTCGTCCCTGCTGATCTTAGGCTCGTCGAGGCCATGAACTTCGAGGCCGACGAAGCGCTCCTCACGGGAGAGAGTCTTCCCTCTGCCAAGGACCACAACGCTACTTGGGACACCAAGGGCGGTGAGGGAACTTGGGATCCTCGCGATGTTGGAGTTGGAGGTGAGCCGCGCCCTCGATTTCCCTTGGTTTGGAGCAGTTTGCTGATGAAACCCCGCGCGCTGCTGCTCAGATCGCATCAACATGGCCTTCACCTCGTCAATGGTCACCAAGGGACGCGCCAAGGGTGTTGTCGTCTCGATCGGAATGGGGGTTCGTTCTCCTCTCCTCCCTCCTTCCTCTCCTCGCGTAGCTGACGTTTCTTCCCCTCCGCTAGACCGAGATTGGAGCTATCGCCGAGTCTCTTCGTTCCACCGGCCGCAAGGCTCGCGTGCCCCACAAGAGCGAGAATGGCAGCGTGGCCTTCCACAGCCGCCTCGTTGCCTACTTCATGACCGGTCTGGACGCCGTTGGCGCCTTCCTCGGAACGAACGTCGGAACGCCCCTCCACCGCAAGCTCTCGTGGCTCGCCATCCTCCTCTTCTTCGTCGCCGTCCTCTTCGCCATCATCGTCTTCTCCGCCAACCAGTGGCGCACCGACCCCGAGATTGTCCTCTACGCTGTCGCCACCGGACTCTCCATGATCCCCGCCTCCCTCGTCGTCGTCCTTACGATCACGCTCGCCGGAGGAACGCGCGCCATGGTTGCCCGTGAGTCCCAAGTCTCTGCCTACCGCTGTGCGACCAGACGCTGATGCCCCTCCGCAGGTAACGTTATTGTTCGCAAGCTTGACTCCCTCGAAGCGCTCGGAGGTATCACCGACATTTGCTCCGACAAGACTGGAACGCTCACTCAAGGTTCGTCGCTCCGCCTTCGCACTCCCGAGAACCCTGCTGACGAGCTTTCGCTTTCCTACAGGCAAGATGGTCACCCGCGCCGCATGGATCCCCGCTCTCGGGACAATCCACGTCGGAGAGACCAACGAGCCCTTCAACCCTACCATCGGCGAACTCACCCACACGACCATGGCGCCCGCCGAGCACAAGGCTCAGCTCGCCGACATCAAGAACGCCGCGTTCCCCCCGCCCGCCGTCACGACCGCCGCCGAGATGATTGAGAAGTCGGACGAGTTCCACTCGCTCCTCAACGTCGCTTCGCTCTGCAACCTCGCCACCGTCGTCAACACCGATGGCGCCTACTCGGCTCGTGGAGATCCCACCGAGTGCGCCATCCAGGTCTTTGCCCACCGCTTCAACTGGGGACGTGAGGTCCTCGCCGAGGGTGACTCGCCCAAGTGGAGTGCGTTCCTTCCGCCGCAAGCCCTTGCGAACTCGAGCTAACCCGTCTTCCCCCTTCGCAGCTCAGAAGGCCGAGTTCCCCTTCGATTCGGACGTCAAGAGGATGTCCGTCATCTTTGCTCGCAACAGCGACGAGTGCGTTCCTTTCGCTTTCGGCTCACGAGGGCGAGAGCTGACCCTTCTTTCGTTCGCAGGAAGGAGTTCGTCTTCATGAAGGGAGCCGTCGAGCGCATCATCGAGGCCTGCGCCAACGTCCAGACCGCCGATGGACTCGCCCCTCTCGACGAGGCCATGGAGGCCGACATCCTCTCCCACGTCGAGGCTCTCGCCGAGCAGGGACTTCGTGTCCTCGGTCTCGCGCAGAAGAGCTGGACTGGAGGAAAGGAGGGAGGAGACCCCAAGCGTCCTGACGTCGAGGCCAACATGACCCTCGTCGGACTCGTTGGACTTTATGGTGCGTTCTTGCGTTCCTGGCGCCGCTCGAGCTTGGCTGATGTGGTTACGCAGATCCTCCTCGTCCCGAGACTCAGGGAGCTGTTCGTCGCTGCCACAACGCCGGTATCCAGGTCCACATGCTCACTGGAGATCACGCCGCCACCGCTCGCGCCATCGCGCTCGAGGTGAGTCGAGCGAGGGAGGCTTCGAGTGCGAAACGAGACTGATTCGGTTGGCGCAGGTCGGTATCGTTCCTCGCAGCATCAACTCGCTCTCGGGCGAAGTCATCGACGCCATGGTCATCACTGCTGCCAAGTACGTCTTCACCTACCGTCTTGGAGCGTTTCCAGCTAACGCTTCGCTCGCAGGTTCGACAAGATGACCGACGAGGCCATCGATGCCATGCCCATGCTCCCTCTCGTTATCGCCCGCTGCTCTCCCACCACCAAGGTTCGCATGGTCGACGCCCTTCACCGCCGTGGCGCTTTCTGCGCCATGAGTGAGTTGCTTTATCCTCGCTTCGTTGCTCGCAGCTACTGACGTTGTCCTCTGCAGCTGGAGATGGAGTCAACGACAGTCCCGCTCTCAAGCGTGCCGATGTCGGAATCGCCATGGGACTCGCTGGTAGCGATGTCGCCAAGGACGCCAGTGACATCGTTCTTACCGACGACAACTTCGCTTCGTACGTAGCCGCGTTTACTTGCGCTGCAGCTTCGGGCGCTTACTCGGGCCTCGCAGGATCCTCAACGCCATCGAGGAGGGTCGCCGCATGTTCGACAACATTAAGAAGTTTGTGCTACATCTCCTCGCCGAGAACATCACCCAGGCCATCACTCTCCTCGTCGGTCTCGCCTTCAAGGACACCAACAACCTTTCCGTCTTCCCCCTCGCTCCCGTCGAGATTCTCTGGATCATCATGATCACCGTGCGTTTTTCGCCTCCCTCTTTGCGCGCCAACTCGGCTGACTGAGCTCGCTTTCTCCCAAACAGAGTGGTTTCCCCGCCATGGGTCTCGGTGGATGCGCCGCTGCCGACAACATCATGCGCAGGCCTCCTCACGACGTGCGTTCGCGACGCCTTTTCTTGACCGCCTTCGTGCTAACCCTCTTTCCCTCCTACAGCTCAAGGTCGGAGTCTTCACCTGGGAGGTCGTCATCGACATGGGAGTTTACGGAGTCTTTGGCGCCGCCCTCTGCCTCGCCAGCTTCTCTCTCGTCGTCTTCGGCTTCAATGATGGCAATCTCGGTCTCAACTCGAACGACAGCATCGGCGATGGCTCCATCAACGTCTTCCGCGCGCGTAGCGCCACGTTCGCGATGCTCACCTGGCTCGCACTCATCCTCGCGTTCGAGATGATGGACATGCGCCGCTCGTTCTTTCGCATGAAGCCCAAGACCCTCTAGTGCGTTCCTTGCTTTCGGTGGGATCGCTCGTACTGACTCTTTGCTTTCCTTCTCAGCCCCTGGACCCAGTGGGCTCGCGACGTCTGGGCGAACAAGTTCCTGTTCTGGAGTGTATTTGGAGGATGGGTCTCGGTCTTCCCCCTCATCTGTGAGTCCTCGCTCGCTTTCGTCGCCTCTTTCGACCTCTCCACTGACGCTCTTGCCTTTTAGACATTCCCGTCATCAACGACGTCGTCTTCAAGCACGCACCAATCTCGTGGGAGTGGGGAATCGTCTTCAGTGCGTCCCCATCCTCTTTTTGCGTCTCCCTCCTCGAAGCGTTGCTGACCTCTTCTCTCGCACCAGTCGGTTCCTTCCTCTTCGTCATCCTCGTCGAGGCCTGGAAGCTCGCCAAGCGCGTGTACTACCGCCGTCAAACCGTCGTGGTCGACCCTCACGACCCCGAAGGCACGATGCGGCCCATCTTCGCCGAGTGGAGGACCATGTCCCTCGCCAAGGGAACCGGTACCGATGCCACCCAGGTCTAGGAGGCTGTGCGGAATTAGAGTGGGGAGGGATGGAGAGGAGATAGTTCGTTCCTCTTGTGGAGACGAGATAGTTCGTTCCTCCTGTTTTAGTTCTTAGGTCGGAAGCACAGATAGAGTGCCGGTACGGAAAAATGTAGTCGGTCATAGGCCGCTGTTTCAGCACCACGTCGACTCGTTCTGGAGGAGCTGCGATCGACTGAGAGCAGATTCGGGAGCGAGAGCGACCTTCGCAGAACTACGCGTTTCGCGGGAATCGGAGTCAGGAGCAGAGGAAAGAAGGCTACACCGCTGTCACAACAGAAAGGATGCAGCGGGGCATGACGACCGTAATGGCTGGCCCTGGTCTAGAAAGGGGAGCGAGCAGGGTGGATCCGAAAGCCGAGGAGCAGCAAGTTGGGACGAGGTCCTCGTTCCCCAACATGCAAACCCGGCGTCCTTCAAGCAACTGATCCTATTACAGCTGGTGTCCCTCCCTCCCCAGCCACCATCTCCACGAGGGATACCAGCTCGATCCACCCAGGAAGCGTTCCCAAAGCCGACGGAGGCATCTCCCCACCCTTCTCCTCTCCCTCCGTCGCAACCGCCAGCAAATGCTCCTCGTCCAATTCCACCAGCTTAAAACCCCAGCCTGCGAGCGGTAGGCCTTCCACAAGGCACTGGATTCGAAGCGTGTCGTCCTCGATTCGGAATTCCAGTCGACCAAAGTCGAACCCTAACCCCTCGCCGAGAGCCTTCGTGTAGGCCTCCTTGAGCGTCCAGAGTGAGAATACACAGCGGAGCTTGATAGAGGGAGAACGAGAGCTGCTGAGCCAGTGGCGTTCCCAGGTGGTGAGCTGTTGAGGTCGTGAGCTCCCCTCCTCTCAGCCGCAAGCCGAGCAACGCACCTGCTCCTGTAGCCCCTCGATAAACTGATCCACCGTCTCCCCCTCCCAGGGAATCCCAACTCGCATCACGTCCACCCCAACGCGCCTCATCTCCGCCCCCTGCGTCCAGCCCATCACGACCCAGTTTGAGTCGTGCGAAACGTTGTAGTCCAGGTGCGGCGGGAGGTCTAGATGGATCTGCAGGTGTTCAATACACTCAGCAACCGTTGAGCTACCCGTGGAGGAGGAACCGCACTGCGAACGGCCGTCCAGTCGCTGTCTTGCTGAAGAGGAGGGAGCTCCAGGGGAGCTTGAACCGCGTCGCCAGCAGATGGCGGGGCAAGAGACGTCCAATCAAGCAGCCTGCCCGTGCCTGGATTAGCTCCTTCCACCTGCGAAGGGCTAGCGGGGCTCACGCTGAGCATCCTCGAGTCTCCTGAACTTGTTGATGTGCGCGGCGGAGGCGGCGTCGAGAAGCAGGAGTAGCGGGGCGAGGACCTCGTGCGGCGGTAGGCTGGGTAGCTGGAGCTGTGGCTTCGGGAACGACTCGTCGACGTTGACTGCCCAGAGGTGCATCGAGCGAGGAAGAGAGCTTCGACGCGCCTCAAGCGCTCAAGAGCTCAAGCGGCCCCCTCCTTCCGCACTCGCTTTCGTTTCTGCTGAACCCAAGGGAACGATTGCTAGATTCCCAAGGCCATTTGCTGCCGGAGCTTGACCGCTACAAAGACTTCCGTCGCGCACTGCCCAACCAAATCCTCCACCTCGAGCCGTTGCGGAGGGTTGGCGAAGCTCGCCAGCGCTCGAGCGAACTGCAAGAAAAGAGGAACGTCAGATCATGGCCACAGAGTGTAGATTGGTGCGAACCTTTGACCCGAGGGGATCTTGTCGACCCCGCAGAGGCTCCAGCAAGCCGCTCCAGGCGAACGCGTTCTCCGAGACGAAGGGTGATCCTGCCTGGTGGAGGAAGAGAATCCACTCGGCGAAACAGACCCATACCACCGCACCAACGGGCTGTTTCCGTTAGCCCAATACTGCAGGAATGGAAGAGGGAGACGGACCGAGAGCTCCCCATCCATCTCGCTCGAAGTCAGAAGCCTGAGCAACGTCGGCCAAACGATGCTCCAGTACTCCTCGAGTTGAATCCTACTTGCATTCGTCGAAGCGAGAAGCACGACGAGCCGGGCGTTTGCGAACGCCTGGTTGACGACTTCTCCAACTTGGGCGAGGGGAAGGTCCGCCTGCGATGCGGTCGGCAGGCAAGATCGCAGCGAGAGTGACGTGGCGGTAGCGATGGGGGTGGCGTGTTGGAGGAGAGAGATGCGAGTCGGGCTGGAGAGTTCGGAAAGGAGGACGATGTTGAAGATTCGAAGAGACGTCGCGGAGTCTTCGTCCTGCTAGGCGGGATTAGCGAGCGAGCTACGATTGGGAGAGCGATTCTTACCTTGCAAGTCTCCAGGCAGGCTGGATCGAGGCGAATCGTCAGGAGGATGAGGTTCCCTACTTTCCGCATCGTGTCGAAAACGATCCGAGAAAACCGCATGCTGGGAGCGTCGAAGGTGGCTCGCAGGAAGGCAACGGCGTCGGCGCTCGCCTGAGCAGGCTTCTCCGTGATGGTCCTCCAGCCGCTGGTCTTGGGCAGGTCGACGCCTGAAGGTCCGCAGTCGACGAGAAGAGCCTGCAGACCTCGTCAGCACCGAACGACGCAAGCAAGCGAGATCCGCACGTCGAGCAAAGCCGCGATGGTCGGCAGCGGGACGTTCTCTCGTCCTCGAAGACCGTCGGAGAGGACTTCGGCGGCGGTGGAGGTGATCGTCGTCGAGATCTGCTCGTGCTTTTTCGATGTCGAGGCTGCGAGGACCTTCGAAAGTGTCTCGGTCTTGACAGCACAGCGAGGGAGCCAGGACCGAAGCAAGCCAGCAACCTGGTGCAGCAAGTCCTGCGATCGCCGAGTCAGTCTCGAGGTCGCAGAAGGATGACGACGACGAACGTGGGCGTGCTGTGAGTGGTTCCTGAGGACAAGCAAAACGAGCTCAAGCATTGGGTCCGGGTCGAACTTCTCGACTTCGACCGTGTGGCGCGCGAGACGAGGGAGGAACTGCACGAATTCTGTGGAGATCGTCAGCGCTGCAAGTGCTCCGCATTTTGCCCTTGTCCTCACCTTGAAGCAGCTCGAGAGACCAGTTCGATCCATGTACCCTGGCTCCGTACTCCGAGAGATTCGCCAGGACGGTGTCGAGGACTTGCGGTTGTACTGAGAGGCCTTGTCGAATGACATCGAGGAAGGGGGTCTCCCGAAGTGAGACCTCGTGCTCTCCGTCGAAGATGTTGGGGGCGTCCTGCATGGCGAGAACGAGGGAGGCGAAGAACGCCACTCTTCCGTCGGATCGAGGTGCGTGCTGCTTGCAAAGTTAGCTCCCACGAAGAATGCAGTCCAGCGGAAACGAACCGTGAAGAGGTTCAGGAACAAGCCCTTGAGCGAGAACTTGAGGAACGCCATCTGGAGGAAGGTTCGCGCCTGACCTGCGAGTGCGTCGTCCGGGTGCGCGACCAGGAGTTGAAGGACGATGGGGATTTGGTGAAGGATGATACCGGCTCCGAGGGAGTCGTAGCGTTTGAGGAAGGAGGTGGAGACGAGGAGGATTAAGAGGCGATTGTCGTACGAAGTGGTGTCGAGGAGGAGGAGGGGAGCGAGAGATTTGATGGCGGGGACGATGGAGGAGGCCGACTCGTCGAATGAGTGCTTGTAGACGACGATGGAGAGGCATTCGAGGATATCGCGCAGCTGAACGTAGGTGAGGCTCCCAAAGTCGACGCCCGCGTTGATCAGGAGAGGGACGACATCGACGAAAGCCGCGCCGGCGAGCTCCGTAGCTGCTGCGATCTGATCCGGCGACCTCTCCGTGGTAAGGCGCGCCATGACCAGCTTCGAGCAGTCAAGCACGCGCTTGATGGACGCCAACACGGGTAGTGATGCCTCGCCGACGACTGGGACCGCGCGCCCGAAGGTGATCTGGACTCCTCCACCCGCGGCGGAGGGGTTGAGGCTGTCGTCCGAGAATCCAAGCGCTTTGAACGTGTGGTACTTGATCTTTGCGAGAGTGCTGGGCTTGTCGAGCTCGAAGCCTTCGGCGATCATGGCGAGGGCGAGAACGAGGAGCTGCAGCTACGAGAGAATGTCAGCGACGCCCTACATTTCCTGCTTCACTGGCGATCCTACCCAAAGAGCGCCTCCGTCGGCATCTGAGGCGGCGTTGAGATCCGACATCTGGAGAACAAAGTGAGCTTCGCCGTCGTTTCGAGACACGAGCGACACGCAACACACCTGAGAGTTGAGCTCCTGAGCAAAGAGGGAGTCGATCACCGAAGCCCATGACAGCACTGCATTTGGTGTCAGAACGGATTCGAGCACCGCGGGCTGCGAGGCTGCTCTCACCTTGCCAAACTGGAAGCGAAGCTCGAATCGACGTCAAGAAGACGCAGATCTCGGCCTGCTCAGTCACGTCTCCGCCGTTGAATCGAGCTTGAATAGATTGACGAAGAGATGCGAGATGACTGGGGCGAAGTGACTGCGCAAAAAAAGGCGGTCAGGACGAAGCACCCACCGCTGACGAGGACGCACCTGGATCAGAGTGCCGACCTTCTGCCGCACAGCTTCCTGCGAGTCACGTAGCGTTAGTCCAAATCCAGTTTGCTGAGTGGAAAAGCAAACCTCCGGGTCCCAAAGACCAGCGAAGAACGACGAGATGATGGGGTAGAAATGTGAGAGCGAGCCTGCTGGAGTATCTCCAGACGCGGGTATCGAGAACTCGGTGAGCATCAAGAACAATGTATCGACAGTCGTGAAGCTGCGCGCGCGAGTGTGGTTAGCTCTCCGGTTACCAACTCGTGCCCCTGAGGAACGTACCGATGCTCCCAGGCTTGCGAGGTGCAAACGAGTGCGAGGAGGCGATGGAAAGTAGGTCCTTCAACTGAGAGAAGGCGGAGCAAGAGCTTGATGCGAACGTCGGTGAGGTCGGGCTGGTTGAGATCGAAGAGGCGAAAGACACTGCGGAGGAATCGATCAGCTTGGGCACCGAAAAAACGCAGGAGGGACGGACCAGGAGGACAGAACGCCAGCGTTGGCTTCGATGATGGAATCTCGACTCACAATTGCCGTCTTGCTCGCCAGCAACGCGAAGAGAAACTTGGCGATGGTCGCTCGCACGGCGAAGACCTCGCACTGGCATAGACGCGTGAGATGGTCGAGGAATTCGACGCTGCACTCTACGTCGCTGGTGCCAGTGTGAACGAACGAATGCCGCTTTCGACTATTCGTGGAAGCAAAGGTCAGTACCGGATACAGTTTGCGCGAGAAAGGAACTCACCTGCTTCCGAGAATCCGTGCCTCGTCCTTGGACGCGAATCCCAGCGAGACCAGCGTGTCGGGACTGCAGTTCGCCGCGAGGAGGTAGGCAGCGAGTGTCCGACGAATGAAGAGCAGCCTGAGAGAGCGAAGGAATCAGCAAGGCGAGAAAGGCGGGTTCGAGGCACGCTCACGCGGTGTCTGTGTCCTTGCCCTGATCGAGGCACGACTTGACGTAGTGATGCTGAAATGAGAAGATCCGTGACACGATCGCTGCGACGCCACGGCGGTTGATGCTGCGGCTCCAGGCGAAAGCGAACAACGCTTCGGCGAGGTCCATCGACTTGGCGAAGGAGGCGTTGGGCGACTCGCAAAGACCGGCAAGATGATCCAAGGTTTCGACGACCACGTCGACTCTGTTTCGAGGCAAGAACGACGTCAGGAAGTGCGCGCGGTTGTGCAGGAATGGCCACTCACCCCGATTGCGCCAAGATCCGAAGCCATCGAAGCGAGCGTCGCAGTCCTGCTTCGCCGTCCACGGAAGTCGCCAGCAGGACTTGCCAGGGGTCCGCAATAGCGCTATCAGAGCTCGGCAGCGTCGAGGACGGCTCTTCCGACCTGGGAACCCCCGTCAGGATTGTCGAGGAGCGCGACCTCGTGTGATCTTGAGCTTGGAAGAGTCGTCCGAGCGACCGAAAAGAGATTGGCTGCACCGGAATCGAGTAAGTCCCAGCTGAAAGGTGTGGAGAGGGATTGACGCACGGCTTCGTCCCGCTTGAGGCTCTGCCAGGTCGATGCGACCTCGTCGAGCCATCGTGCGAAGAGATCGTCGAAGGAGAAGACGACACGGGAGGTATGCAGACGAATGAGGTTCTTGAGGAGTAGCTCGGTGAACGCCGCAGTATGTTCCTGTGGCGAGAACAGTCAGCGCCAGATCGTTCCTCGCCCGAAGAAAAGCCACTCACGGTGCTCGTATTGCTCTCCTTCAAAGCCGCCGAGATCGAAGCGGTTTTCGAGAAGAGGAACTCGCTGTACTGCCGAGGATCCTGATCGCAAAGAGCCTGGAGCCACCTCGACGCCAACCGCTCGACCAGTCGCTTCCGCTGCTCGAGGTAGTCCCCTTCGATCCTCGAGTCCTTGCGCGGCGGTTGAGCTCGATCTAAACTGGCGTAACGAGCAGCGAGACTCGCAGCCTTGTCGCGTGTGACTTTGAAGAGAGTCGAGTCGTCCAAGATCCATCGAATGACGGCGCGAGTGAGTCGCTCGAGCGCGTACTCGGACGCGAAGGGACTTGGCCAGCATCGACGGACGAGCATCAGGAGGCCGGCTTCTTGGACCGAGAGATCCGTGTCGCGGAGGGACGACTCGATGGCGACGACGAGGGATTCGACGCTGGGAGATGGGTCGATGAGGAAGGGGAGGGGGAAGATGATGGAGGAGGAAGAGTATGTCGACGTGGTGGAAGGAGGAAAGAGGAGTCGTCCATCCTGCCGTTCGAGAAGTCCGAGATGGAAAAGGTGGTCGAGGACGTGTTGAGCTGCCGTTCGAGAGCGGAGGCCAAAGTCGCGCGCGAGAACGTCCAGCACGAGCGACACTTCGAGTCGATCGTAGCAAGCTCCTGCGCTCCCTTCGTCGTCGTTCCCCGCCGATAGGTGATCCTGCGACGCCTGCTCGCTGGGCGATCGCACGAGCGCAGCGACGAAGACGAGCAGCTCCAGGGAGAAGAAGTCGACTTGGACCTCCCCCTCCCCATCGCTGTGCATGTCTCGAAACTCCTCCAACGCCACTGACGACTTCGAGTTCGCTCGATACGCGTCGTAGAGCTGGACGAGCCAATGCAGCTCGAATCGATCCATCGCCTCGCGCGCCTTCTTCGTCGGTCCCGTCTGCGAGATGACGATGGTCCCAGACGCCACGCCGGCGTCGAGGATCTGTTGCTGCGTCCAAAAAACGAGGTGGAACGCCGAGAGTTCCTCGTACGAAAGGCGAGCGAGGTGCGCCTCGTCCAGGATGCTTTCGCGGTAGAAGGCGACAAAGTCCTGCCGAAGAGCGGTGTGGTCGATCGTGATTTTGGAGATGGGGGAAGAGTCGGTGGCGCGGCAGGGAGGAAGGAGGGAGGGGTCGGCGAGGCAGTCGTGGTGGGCAAAGTGGCGACAAGGGGAGCACAAGTACCCTTGCATCCTCGTCCCCCACAGCGGCTTGTTGCAGACGACGCATAGCGGGAGCGTGAAGATATTGACGAGGCGAAATCGGTGCGCGCCGGCCGGGAGGAACGTCGTCGGCATCGCAGCCTGCGCTTCGTCGTCGGGCGGGAGGAGGAGCGCTCGCCTCGAGGGCGGGACAAAGCTGTACCTCGCGGCAGCGATCCGGTTCGTGTTGGTCGTGGTGACGTAGTGCGTGACGAAGCTACCTTCGGTGGTTTTGGTGCATTCGAGGTGGAGAGGTTCGAGGGTGGAGAGGGAGAGAAGGCCGAAGCCGGCGATGGCATGTCCACAGTCGAGGCAGATGGTGCTGATGGCGGAGGGAGGGGAGTGGGGAGTAGGGCCTCCGATCCCACTGGCGGGGGTGGAAGAGCGTGAGGGGAATGTCGAAGTGCGGTCGGTAAATCTCCAGGGGACGAGGTGGAGGACGCGTTCGGATGCCGAGGGAGGAAGTCGCGTCGTGCGAGTTTCGAGGCGCCAAACGTCGTCGCGGTAGTTGATCCGAGGAAAGGGTATCGCGATGCTCGGCTGGCCTATCGCCTTTGGCCAGAACGTCGTGAGGACTGCGAGGGCCGAGAAGCGAGCGGCGCTGTTCCCATAGGCGACAATTTCGAGGAGGTCGAGGTAGAGATCGGGCTTGAGCTGGACGAGGGATTCGAGAAGGCGATGAAGGCGATAGAGAGTGTCCATGGAAGAGGTGAGGGGCGAAATGTTGGCGAGGGTGAAGGAGAGGAGGGGGGCGATGAGGGAGCAGAGTTGGTAGACGACGAGGGGTTGATCCCCGGCGCAAGTGCTCGACGTGGCGCGACGACCAATGTCGATGACCGAGCTGGAGGGAAGGTCGGGGTGGGATTCGAGAGGACCATCGGTGGGTTCGTCCACATGAATGGCCACCGGTGGAACGGGTCCTCCCCGCATTGGCGCCCTCGTCTCTCCTTCACTCCTAAGACCGCGCTTCACCGACCTTCTGCCAAGCCTCTCCAGAGACTCCCTCGTCAAACCCTCGAAGAACGCCAGCACTCTTCCCCTCGTCCCCTCGCCCCAGCCCTCGATCGCTCCCAGCATGCTCATTCCGACCGCCGCCGCCTCCTTGGGCTTCCCTTTGCAGAAGGAAAGGATGACGATGGCTACGTCGAGGGTGACCGACTGGAGCCCGAGTGGAGGCATGGAGGGTCGAAAGGCCGGGAGAGGGGTACTGGCGAGAAGGCAGATCTCGGAGAGAATCGAGAGGGTGGCCTTGAAGAGGGATGTTCCGGAGGTAGGGTTCGACGGTGATATAGGGGAAGGTGGCACATCGCGAGTGGGGGAGGAGCTGGATCCGCGTCTGAAGCGCGAGCGAGGGGAGGAAGGGGAGGGTGGAGGGGTGATGTCGGTCTCGACTTGAAAAGTATCGCTGCGAGCAACATTAGCAGGGTAGCAACGTACGAGACCCCGTGAACTCACCTGGACAAGAAGAGGTTCCAACCTCTCTGCTCCGACACGCGCAGGACGTCGCGAAGCTGAACCATCAACTCGAAGCATAGGCTTCCCCAGTCCGGCACCTTGGACTTTCTCCGCCTGAGAATGTCGTCCTCCTCCTCACTATCGCTCCGAGCTGCTCTCCCCTTCCCCTTGCCTTTCCCAACTGCGTTCGCATCAAAGACGCCCGGAGCTTGTGCCGTCGCTCTCCTCAGCTGCTCGAGGAGGTGAAGGAGGAGCTTGCGCGTCTCGAGCTTTCCCTTGTTGACCGCCTTCTCCTTGTCGTAGTTGCTCCCAGCTCCCGCATCACGACTGCCCTCCGCTCGACCGGTGTACTGTTTACTCTCGGAGTTGCCGGCGGAGGTCGAGGTCGACGCGGAGGGGAGGGGGTCGAAGGAGGGAGAGTTGGAGGGCCACTGGCGGTAAGGGGAAGGAGCTGATTGGAAGGAGTTGGCCTGGTGGGAGTGCTGCTGGTGAGAGGTGTCGATGAAGAGGGAAGGAGCGCGCGGTCCACGCAGCCGGCGGTTTGGAGGTGTCGAATCCAGGGCTACGAGCTGGCTCTGAGTGACGAGCTGCTAGCGACGTTTACGATGGCGGAAAGGAAGGGAACAAGGGCGGAGAGTCGGAGGAGAGAGTTAAGAGAGGAGGAAGCACGACCTCTCCTTTCCCTCCTCGCGGTCGCGCTGGTCGCTGGAACACGTCTTAACACAGTCCTACGCAGCCTTCCCAGCAGCTGTCATGAAGCTCTTCTTCACCTCGGCTCTTGCGGCGCTCGTGCTGGCGACTCTTGGAGCAGCCGACACGCCAGACACCGATGACCTCCAGTCAGCAGCTCACGCCGCGAACCAGAGCTTGCTTTGGGGTACCTACAGGCCGAACCTCTACTTTGGGCTACGGCCACGCGGTCCGACTCTTCTTACCGGCCTCATGTGGTTCGGGCTGCACGACTACAAGTCGTACACTCGTACGTGCTCTCTCCAGCTCTGCGCCGAGGATCTTCGCTGATGGAGCTTGCCGCCGCACAGAGGTTCGACATGCGTGCGACGAGAGAGATGGTCTGACTTCGTACACGTTTACGGAGCACGATGGACGAGGAGCGGCGGTTCAGGTCATCAAGGACCCAGGGAATAACGTGGAGCTCAGGACCGAGTTTCTGAAGGTGCCTAGTGGGGATTTAGGTGCGTAGTGTTCGCGTGGACGACTAGGAAGAAGCTAACCAGGAGTCTAGGAGGAAGCTGGGCCGTTCGAGTAAAGGGGACACCGCTGGTGCCTGGTGAGTCGCGAGACGTGTCGGTGGTTTGGATGCAGCTAACGTTCGTTGTGTCGCCAGATCGACCCTCTCGAATCTCGCTCATCAACTACTTTGGCAACGACGGGAACCTGGACTTGATGGAGCTGGAGAATGAGGACGACGAAGAGGTACGCCGCGCTCGTTCTCCAAACCCCGCATCTGCTAAATCTCTCCTTTGCAGGGTATCGAAGGAGTTCCTACTCTGAACGGCTCTACTCGAGGACTGGGAAGCTATTCGATCCGAATCGTCGATGGTCAGCCTCTTCTCCTTCCTTTCGAAGCTCCGCAGCTCATATCAACTCCCAGATCCCAACAACCCTCCTCTGACTCCCGGTCGTCACGCCGACGCGTTCGGAGATCGTCTCGAACGCACGCAATTCTACGGCGCCCGGACTCAGCCTGGGCAAGTCTGGAAAGCGAAAGGTGCATCTTCCCCTCACTCCTCAAAGTTTGCACCAACTGACTCGCGACAGATGTTCTCATGAACTCGTTCTTGCCCGGCGTTCCCGAGATTGTCAACACTTATGGGAGGGAGACTCCTCCGGACCCTGCGCTGCTCTTCGCCCTCCCGAACGACGTTCGTTACGGCGCCAATCTATTCGGATTTCAAAAGACGTACGAAGGGACATGGTCGGTCGACATCTTCTTCGACTCTGACTCCATTCCGAGCAAGCTTAACTGTTTGTACTCTTCCTCCTGCGGTTCGACGACCTGCTGATCTCTCGAACTCAGCCGCAGCCCTCAGCGCCGGTCTCGCGGCGTCCTCAGAATCCTACGCCGATCGCTTCTCTCGGACCTTCGACCTCTCCCGGACTTTCTCCCCATCCCAGGTCTCCTTCGCGCAAGACATCACGGCCAACATGATCGGCGGTGTTGGCTATTTCGCAGGGTCGTCGATCGTCGACCGGAGCTTCGCGCACGAATGGGACGACGACGTCGACGAGGATGGAGGAGCGGGGAGGAACGCAGAGCCCGAGTTGACGGAGCCGAGAGAGCTCTTGACTGCTACGCCGAGTCGCAGCTTCTTCCCCCGAGGGTTCTACTGGTGAGTCTGCGCATGGGGGTCTCTGGGGAATGCTGACGCTTCTTTGGGCCGACAGGGACGAAGGCTTCCACTTGCTCGTCGTCGGAGCTTGGGACAACGATCTCAGTCTGGAGATTCTCAAGAGCTGGGTTGACTTGATCGACGAGGACGGCTGGGTTGCGCGGGAGCAGATCCTCGGGGAGGAGGCTCGAAGCAGGGTCAGTCCTCACACCCTCGCCCTCGCGAGTTCGCTCAGCTAATCGAGACGTCTGGCGCGCGCAGGTTCCTCAAGAGTTCCAAACGCAGTACCCCACCTACGCCAACCCTCCGACTCTCGCGATGGCCGTCACGGCCTACATCGACCGACTCAAGAAGGCCGGCGTCTCCCTCTCCTCCGTCGACCTTTCGGATCCCCCACCCATCTCCGGCTCCACCTCTTCCGAATCCCTCGCCTCGCTGCACATCCAAAATCCGTACCTCGCCAAAAAGTTCCTCACGGCCATCTACACCAAGCTCAAGCGGCACTACGAGTGGTTCCGCGCGACGCAACGCGGGGAAGTCAAGGAGTGGGGCAGGGAGGCTCGCAGTCGGTCTGAGGCGTACCGGTGGCGAGGGCGGACGGAGGATCACGTCCTCACGAGTGGGTTGGACGATTACCCGCGTGCGAAGCCGCCGCATCTTGGGGAGCTGCATCTCGATTTGATCAGTTGGATGGGCTTCTTTACGAAGACGATGGGGGAGATTGCAGAGTTCTTGGGAGAGGAGGATGATCGGGTTGAGTTTGAGGGGAGCTACGAGGCGATTGTTGCGAACATCGAGGGTGAGCTTTTCTCGGTCTCCTCGCTCGGGCGTTCGCGACTGATTCTTGATTCGACAGACCTTCATTGGAGTGAAGAAGAGCAGATGTACTGCGACGCCAGCGTCGACGAGAATGGCGAGTTGCGATTCTCCCTGTCCGACCCTCGTCGCTAACTCCTCTTCGCAGACGAGAGCTTCCACGTCTGCCACAAGGGCTACATCTCCCTCTTCCCCTTCCTCCTTGGCCTCCTCCCGCCCGATTCACCGCACCTCGGTTCTATCCTCGACATGCTGCGCGACCCCCAGCACCTCTGGTCGCCGTACGGGATTCGGAGCCTGAGTCGACAAGATCCCTTCTTCGGGCAGGGGGAGAACTACTGGCGAGGACCAATCTGGATCCCGATGAACTACATGGCGCTCTCGTCGTTGTACAAGGTGAGTTTGGACGGTGCGGAGGCAGGAAGGAGCTAATACGACTTTGTGAACCTAGATCTACGCGAAGGAGTCCGGACCGAACCAAGTGCGCGCTGCTGAGATCTACGCGGAGCTGCGTACCAACATCATCAACAACGTCTACCAGGTTCGCTCGTCCTTGCCTTCCTTCGTCGTCGTGGCTAATGAGGCGTTCGCCAATAGGAGTACGAGCGGACTGGGTTCGTTTGGGAGCAGTACCACGCGATGACGGGTCGAGGACAGCGGAGGTGAGTCCTGCGCGAGTGTTCCTTTGATCTTTCTCGCTGATGCGCTGCTCTCTCCAGCAATCCCTTTACTGGCTGGACGTCGTTGGTGACTCTGAGTGAGTCTCTCGCAGGCGACTTTTGCGTCTTTCTCTCGCTGACTGTGTTCCTTTTCAGTCATGGCTGAGCAGTACTGAGGAGCATTCGATTGCAATGTTCACACAACTTGAAAGTGGCTGCGTTCCCGAGGTTTGGGAGAGGGGAAGTTTGCGTCTGCGTCGAGAGCGAGCCGTCGAACTCTCCCCGGCCAAGTTCGCGACTGCTTTCTTCCTTTTCCCCGCCACCAGCCCCAACCCATCACCTCCCCAGCATTCATGTCTGGTCCTGCCAGCAAGAAGGTCAGACTCGCCTCGCCACCGCCCAAACGCGAAACCCGAAGCAGCACCAGCGCGCAAGCCCTCCCTGTCCCAGTCGCTTCGACCTCTCGACCGTACGATTCCGACAACATGATGGACGACGACGAGCCCTTCGAGTATGACTCGGATGTGGAGGAGGCTGTCGGCGGTACGGACGAGGAGGATCAGGACGCGGACTCGGACGGCAGCAAGAGGGAGGTCGAGACTATCGTGATTGACGACGACTCGGACGAGGAGCTTCAGGCGCCTCCTGAACCTCTCCACAAGCCTTTCAAGGGCAAGCTGAGCTCGAGGAAGCAGTACTTGGCCGACGTCGAGGCGCTGGCTGAAGAGCTCGGAAGCCCTAATGGGGTGCACGTCAAGAGTGAGTGGCGCGCCGTGCTGGAGGGACTGCGACGGGACTGGGGAGTGCTAGCTGACTTGTGTGTGTTCCCCTTCCTCCCACAGACTTTCAGAAGCAAGGCGACGAGTCGGTCCAGTTCTCGCTCGTTCATCCTGCCTTCCGCAAGGGGCTCAAACTCGTCGTCATGTTCCCCGAACTGGCAGGCTACCCGCACTCGCACGACGTTCTCTGCTTCTCCGAGAGCGAGATTGGGCCGGACATCGAGGGCGTGATGGGCGAGGTGCCGAGGTGAGTCTCTCGCGCGCCCCCTGACTCCACGCTTTGCGCTTGCTGATGCTTTCCTGCAGTCTTCCTCACGAGCTGGCCGACCGCTCAGTCGCTGGAATTATTCGGTACCTCGTCTCCCGACTCGTTCACAACGAACCCTCTCCCTACGCCAGCGCCGCTCCTCGTGCCTCTCAGTCTCAGACGCAAGACGACGACGAGTACGACGACGGGGACGACTCGCTCTACGGGCTAGGAGATGCTGCCATCAGTCAGAGTCCAGAGTTTATGGCTGCGCTGCGAAGGTGAGTTTGGAAGGCGTTCTGGTGAATGCGGGTGGGAGCCTCGAAGGGGAGCTGATTCGCGTTCGGTCTGCGCAGCGACTTCAAGGACCTCCTCGGTGCTGGATTCCGACCTGGGTTCTGTCGCGTTTCCGAGCTCGACAACATCGTCTCGGTCTCGAAGAAGGTCAACAGCCTCGGAGTCCCCCTTCGCGCGCTGCAAGCCTGGGACTCGGATCTCATCACGGGCGAAGTGAGGTACCTCGTCCTCCTCATGAACTTTGGCGCCAAGTACCCCGTCGACCCCGACAACGGAACGCGCGGCGAAGTCCGCTTTCGTGTGGGCATCTCGCCTCACTACAAGCCGTCGAAAGCAGCCATCGCCGCCGCGTTTCGCTCTCACAGTTCCAACACCTACACAAGTCCGTCCTCTCTCTCCACCTCTTGCGAAATCGTGCTTGCTGACTTGTTTCACGCAGAGGACGACTTTGACCCCATCTCCCTCAGCGCCCCTCTCGACTCCCTCTTCTCCGACAAGTTCCAGGAGATCCTCCTCACGCGCAGGAGCAACGCCAACGTCGGCTGGGCTGGCGCGGAGCACCACTGCCTCGCTCCTGGGAAGACGAAGGATACTATCGACAAGAAGGCGTGTCAGAAGGCCGACAAGGAGGAGAGCACCATCGCTGGGGCTTACACTGTGCGTTCGAGTCCGTCTCTCTTCGGTCCTCCTGCTGATGAGCTCCTGCAGCTTCCGAAAGATCCCATGGCCAAGATCGGGCGCAAAAGCAGCAACTACCCCCTCCTCGCGTTCTCCTACCTCATTCGTCGATTCGTCATGTGCCCCCTCTTCTGTCTCATTTGCTTCAAGTGCGTCCGCTCGCCTAGTCCTCTCCCACCCAGCTAAAGCGCACCCCCATCTGCAGGAAGATCCAGACGAACATCGTCGCGCTCAAGCCTTTCGTCTGCGATTCCCCGCTCTGCCTCTTCCAGCTCATCTCCCTCGGACTCGGTCCTTCCCTCGAGCACGAGATCAAGGTGAGTTCGAGCTGGGAATGCCAAGTGCGAATCCGTCAGCTCACTGCGCTCTCTTCCAGACGAACGCTCCCGCCGTCGACCTCCTCATCCAGCTCGCCTACACCGCTGCCAAGGAGAACGGACTCAAGACCGACCTCCAGCCCGAAGGTCTCTCGCTCGAGGTTCCTTTGAACCCGCACGCCGTCTGGAAGAAGGGCGATCCGACTGCCGACTTTGATGGACTGGATCAGGCGGCGCGCAACGCTGGGATCGCCAACTTGATCACGGAGCTCCCGCCAGTCGTGCGTCCTTTCCGTTCCGGATCTGAAACCGCGCGCACGACTGACTTCTCCCTCGCTGCAGTCGGAGATGAAGGCTTGGCTCCAGAGCGAGGACCTTTCGGAGAACGACAGGCAGCTCACCCGCATTCGCAAGCTCACCGACATGCGAGGTGGAGCCATCAGCAACTCGGCTTGGAAGCTTCTTCGGTTCGTCGCGTTGCTTTCGGTACCTGGGTTGGCGCTTAATCCCATCTCTGCAGTTGGATCGTCGCCTCGAACACGTCGTACCTCAAGCAGATCGAGGAGGAGGACGAGCTCGTTCAGGGCATCCCCAAGTCGTACCGCCAGTTCCGCCTCGTCGTGGGTTCTCCAGCGAAGGAGCACCTTCTCACCGAGAACATCAAGGCCGCTCAACTCAAGTGAGTCGGACTCCCTCCTGGAACGCGACCCTCCCTGACTGATCTCTCGCAGGAGCAACAACGCCAAGACGTACCCGACTCTCTACGCCTGGCACGGATCGGCGGTCAAGAACTGGCACAGCATGTGCGTTGTCGCCCTCGGTGTCGACCTACGAGCCTCACTGATCATTCTTTCCCTCAGACTTCGCGAAGGACTCCACTTCAAGGACACGGTGAACGGGCGCGCGTATGGGCACGGAGTCTACTTTGCGAAGGAGGGATCGATCTCGCTTGGTCATTACGCTCAGTTCGCCACCAACAGCTGGAAGAACGCCGTACGTTCTCGCCGCGCTCGTCCTGTGATTTTCGGTGCTAACGCCACTGTACTTCGCAGGACTTTGGTGTTGGAAAGCTCGCTGCTCTCGCTGAGATCGTCAACCTGCCCAAGGAGTTTGTGTAAGGCTGTCAGCTCCTCCGACCGAAGCTTCAAGCTAATCCCGCATCCTCCAGCTCGAACAACCCTTACTTTGTCGTTCAGAACCTCGACTGGATTCAATGTGAGTCGCGCCGTCGCTTCAACACTTCTCGAGAGCGTAACTGACCGTTCGCAACCAGGCCGAGTCTTGATCGTGCAGAGGGGAGCTTCCCACAACTACACCCCCGACGCGGCAGCCGAAGAGGCCGTTGCGGCTTCCAGGAATCAGCTCACCAAGTCGGTTCCCCTCGACCCCGCCCACCCCCTCCTCCTCAACACGACTTTCGTGACTATCCCCGACCTCCTCCCCAAGCTCCAAGCGATGCACCAGAAGCTTGACGACGCGGACGAGGACCTCCACACGTCCGATACGGAGCTCATGAAGGAACCTTCCATCACCGAGTCGCCCAAGAAGCGTGCTCTCGAATCGACCTCGTCTCGCGCCGACGCCGCCGCTGCAAAGGCCAAGGCCAAGGATACCTTCGTCCCCGCTGGAGCCGAGCTCCTCAAGCTCATCCGCCTTCTCCCACCTCCGGCGAAGCCGAACAAGGGCGCGAGTTTGACGATCCAGCGCGAGATGAGGGCGATGATGGCGGAGGAGGAGAGGTTGGGACCGACCGAGTGCGGCTTCCACTTTGATCCCGTTCGTCTCGCTTCCTTTTCGGTCGGCTCCTGGTACTGACGCCGACGTTGCAGGAACGTAGCGACGGCAACATCTTCACTTGGATCGTCGAGCTTCTCGGATTCGATCCCGACCTCCCCATCTCCAAGTGCGTAGGCGCTCGTCGTTCAAGACGCTCCGGGAGCTAACTCGCTATTCGCCAACAGGGATCTCAAGGAGAAGGGAATCCAGTCGCTCCTCATGGAGATCCGCTTCCCCGAATCCTTCCCTCTCAGTCCACCCTTCTTCCGCATCGTCTACCCGCGCTTCCTGCCCTTCATTCACGGTGGAGGAGGTGCGTTCTTCCCCCCTTTGTCTCTCTCCCGAGGCCGTCGCTGATTGCTTTCGAACAGGGCACGTCACCGGCGGTGGATCCATCTGCAGCGATTTGCTCACGACCGACGGCTGGAACCCCATCTACAGCATCCCCGCTGTTCTCCTTCAGATCAGGATGGCCATGTGCGTTCCTTCTCCACCCGAACTCCTTCGTTCGACATCCTAACGACTCGATCGCAGCTCCAACCTCGAACCTCGCCCTGCACGCCTCGACCCCACGCACTGGGCTAGGCCGTACACGATGCAGGAAGCCATCGAGGGCTTCAAGCGCGCCGCAGCTACGCACGGGTGGACGGGTGCGTTCCTTCCTTCCCTCTTTTCGTCGAGCGAGACCTCTGACCTTTCATTTTTCGCAGTTCCTCCCGAGCTCGATGCGCTCACCCGCCAGTACTAGTAGTCTCTTCCCCCTTTCCACACCTTTCGCCTTGCATCTGTCTTCTCCCCCCTCGCACGTGTTTGTGAATTCAATACCCCGTCTTTACGCTGTCAGAAGAGCAGAGCCAACCTCTCCCCCGCGCGAGGCACAACACAACCTCCTTCCATTACCTCGAGAACGTCTAAATCTATGTCCCCTCCCATCCCAGCATCCGCCTCGCCTGCAATCCCTGCCCCAAATAACCCCCCTTACACGCCCTCGGCCTCACGATCGAGCACGATCAACGCGCTCTCCAAAACGTCCACGCACTTCTCAATCTCCTCCTCGGTGACGACCAAACTCGGTACGAACCGAATCGTCGCCTTCCCGCATCCCAGCAAGAGGACTCCACGCTCCCTAACGAGCTTGAGTACCCGCTGAGCATATTCGTCCCTGACGAACGGGAGACCTAGGATCAATCCACGGCCACGCGGAGGGCCGGCGATGAGGCGGGGGAAGAGGGTGGGGAGGAGGTCGAGGCGGGCTAGGAGGGAGGTGGAAAGGGATTGGACGGTGGGGAGGAAGGAGGGTTCGGTGAGGCGGGTGAGGACGTGGTGCGCTACGCGGGTTTGAAGGGGTCCTCCGCTGGAGAGAGGGTCAGTGGAGAGCGAGGGAAGAAGGAGGAGGGGACGGACCCGAAAGTCGTGCCGTGGTCGCCAATCTTGATGATGTCTGCGACCTTGTCCTTCATGAGAATCGCACCGATGGGAACGCCCTGGGAGAATTTGGGGTGAGCGAAAAGGTAGGAGGAGAGAGGAGAGAGGAACGTACGTTTGCGAGAGGCTTGGCCATGGTGAGGATATCGGGGTGGCAGCAGGCGGGCATGTCGCTGTGAGCCCAGAGGGATCCAGTTCGTCCGAGACCGCACTGTAGAGGAGAGAAGATCAATGGGGTGCTTTGAGGAGAAGCAGATCGGACGCACCTGGATCTCGTCGTAGATGAGGAGAGCTCCAACCTCGTTGCAGCGCTGGCGGAGAGCGCACAAGAACTCGGGAGTCGCCGCAAGGATACCTCCTTCACCCTGTGTGATACGCAAACATCAGCTCTGTATCCCCATTGACTCGATCCCTTGCAAGACGCACCTGGATCGGCTCCACGATGACACCGCACGTCTTCTCCGTGATCGTGGTCTTGAGCGACTCGATATCGTTCAAAGTTCCCATCACGAACGCAGGGACAAGAGGCGCAAAGGGTGCCTGGTACTTCTCCTGCCAGGTGGCCGAGAGAGCGCCCATCGATCGACCATGGAAGCCGTCCTTGAACGAGACGAGCTCGACCTTGTCCTTGTTGGCGCCTCCGACGCCCTTGCCCCACTTGCGCGCAAACTTGAGCGCTCCCTCGTTCGCCTCGGTTCCAGAGTTGCTAAAGAAGACCTTGAGGCCCGACGGCGCGCCGAGCGCTGCTGCTGAATCGGCGGCGCCGGCCTTGCAGCAGGTTGGGGCAACGGGCGCGACCTCCTCCGCCTCTCCCTCGACGACGGGAGCAGGCTTCTGGAAGCCCATTCCTCCGTGCGCCTTGGTCGAATCGACGAGGAGGAGCGCGAGCTCGCCGGCCCACTCGTTGTGCCAGAGGTTCGAGTTGTGGACGAGCTGCTTGCTCTGCTCGGCGAGGACGGCAGCGACGCCTTCGTCCGAGTGACCGAGAGCGTTGACGGCAATGCCTCCGGAGAAGTCGAGGTACTCGCGTCCCTCGGTGTCCCAGACGCTGCACTTTTTGCCGTGCGAGAGGATGAAGGGAGGGCGGGAGTAGGTGGTGAGCGTGACCGAGGCGTACCGGGCGAGGCGGGCGAGGACGGCGGGGGAGGGGTTATCGTCGAGGTGCGTGGGCTTCAGGTAGGCGGTGCAGGCTTTGGGAGCGGGGTTGGAGGTTGAGTAGAGGCGAAGGAAGGGGGAGGGGGACGAGAGACGAAGGCGCTTGGCTGAGATGGAGAGCATTGCGAGGATTGCCGCTGTCGCTGTC
>JANGFH010000141.1:0-53840 GCA_025758715.1 Glaciozyma martinii | reverse complement strand
GGGGAGGAGAGGGAGGGAGTGGAGGAGGGAGTGGCGGGCGGAGGACGAGGGGGCGGAGGGAGGTGAGGGAGTGTGAGGAGGAGGGAGGTTAGGACGAGGGGAGAGAGACGGGGGGTTGCGAGGAGGGTGAGGGAGGTGAGAGCGAAGGGGAGGCCGAGGGGGGAGGTGGAAATTGGGTCGTCGAGGGTCACTCTGCGGATTCCGAGATGCTTCAATCCTGCGATCCTGGTTCAGTTCTCTTCCTCCTCTTCCTACCCAGACTCAAAAGGAGACTTACCAGAAA
Source organism: Glaciozyma martinii (assembly GCA_025758715.1). Taxonomy (NCBI): domain Eukaryota; kingdom Fungi; phylum Basidiomycota; class Microbotryomycetes; order Kriegeriales; family Camptobasidiaceae; genus Glaciozyma; species Glaciozyma martinii. The sequence goes on along the minus strand of JANGFH010000141.1, from coordinate 53,557 downwards.
GGTTCGCAGACCCCAAAGACCGCAACGCGACGACCCCCTCCTCAACCCTCAACTCCTCGACCCCCTCCACCCCACCCTCCACCCCCCTGACCACCTCCTCCCCCCTCAACCCAAACCTCCCTCGTCCTCCAACCCCCCCTCCCCTTACTCCCATACGACCCCCTCACCCCTCTCCTCCCAGACAGCACCAGGCGTCCCCACGACAGCTCCTGTGCCGCGCGAGTCCAGGCGCGCGCGACGAGGGAGAAGGAGAGGAGGGTGGATTGGGAATCGAGGATGGCGTCGAGGTGCCAGAGGTCGTAGGTGCTTAGGAGGAGGATGTGGTACAGGAGGTGGTGCAGGAGCTCTGGGGGGGAGGGAGGAGGGCTGGAGGAGGTTTGGGTGGTCGGGCGTTGGATGGGGGGGATGGACCTGGAGGGTGGCATTGAGAACAGGGGAAGGAGGCGGGTCGCGTCGAGGTGGTTTGGTGGTGGGAGTGGGCGACGTGGAGTGTCGACGTCCTGGTCGGAATCGAGTTCGCGAGGGTTGGCCCTTGAGATCCTCGGCGCGTTCTGGTGATGAGAGGTCGTGGAAGAGGGAAGAGCAGGGTGAGAGCAAGAGAAGAGCGAGATAGGGAAGACAACCTGCTGATCTGGGGTCTCCCTCCCCGTATCGTCAGTGGGTCAAAGGTCTCGAAGCCGTCGTGATCAGCGCCCTCGACCAAACAGCGACGAGGTCGCAAGCCGAGAAGGGCACTCAGAGGCCAAGGAGCAGCAGTTGTCGACCTGTCAAAGCCTGCTCGCCTTCAGCTCTCTTCCCATCCTCACAACAGCGCGCCGACGACGACAGCGCCAACGAATCGATCGCACAAATCCAATCATATTTCCCCCCTTCCCAAATCTCGATCCTCCTCTCGTTCTTCCCGCGTCCGCCAATACAATCGCGCGTCCGGCCAAGGTCGAAAAAAAGGTAGAAGTTGAGGGGATCGAGAAAAGGGTCGTAAGGCGGGAGTATGTGGGATCATAGTCGGGTCGACGTCGATGGGTGTGTCGAGATCGAGGGGGGGAAGAGAAGGCGGAGGAGTCGAGGGAGGAGGAGGAGGGGGGCGAGCCGTTTAGTAACCGAACGCGGCGAGCTTCTCGTTGAGAGGAGCGGCAGCGGCGGAGTCCTTGGTGGCCTGGGTACGGGACTTGAGGGCAGCGACCTGATTGGAGTGTGGGTGAGCGAGTGCAGGAGGACGAGGGAACCGGGGAAGGGACGAACCTTGCGCTCGTGGAAAGCGGCGGTCTTGACCTTTCGCTTCTCCTCAAGGCGGTCGACGACATCACGGTACGACCATCCGACCTCGTGGGAAAGGCGCTGCGAACGGGTCCACTCGTCAGTTGGGAGGTCCTCCTCATCCAAGAAACGGGAGAGACAACGAACCTTGAGGGTGCAGAACTTGCGTCCGGGCTTGAGGCGGAGGACACGGAGGGCGGAGGGAACGACGAGCTTCTTCTTGCGGTCGTAAGGCGGGGGCATACCCTCGAAGAGCTTCAGGCGCTCAAGGGCGGCGGCTCCACGGGCGGTCTGATCGTCGGAAGAGGTTCACTCGTCAGCTCCCTGTCCTCCTCCTCTGGTGACGCCCTCGATCGAACGCACCTTGTGGGGAACCATGCCGCGGATGGCCTTGTAGAGGATGCGGCTGGGAGCGCGGTGGTGGAAGGGACCACTCTTCTTGGGGTTGACCAAATGACGCTTGTTTAGGAACTCGTGGTACCTCAGCTACGAGGGGAGAGGGCAGAGTCAGCGTTTCGTTCTCTGTACGTGCGTGCGAGCGTGTGTGCGTGCCGTGCGACTCCCTCCAATGCTCTCCCCAGGGTCGTGTCCCCCCCTCCCGCAAATTCTCCTTGGTCCCCGCCCAGCGCCCTCCCCCGTCGTCCGCCCCTCGTCCGCACTCCCTCCAACGCCCCAGTACTCCCCAATGCACTCCCTCCACCCATGACCGCATCCACCACGAGCGTAGACCTACCTTGGCGCGGAAGAAGGAGCCGGAGCCGTTGACCAACTCGCAGCGAACGACCACGATCTTCTGTCCAGTGAGGATCTGCTTGGCGATGATGGAGGCAAGTCGTCCGAGGAGGTGACCCTTTCCATCGATGATCTGGCGGAGGGAGGGGTCAGCAGGGGTGTTTGGGTCGGGCAGAGGGTCGAGGCGGTGAACGAACGATGGGGGTGCTGGAGATGGTGGCCATCTGTGCGAGCGGGGGGATCAGTATCCAGCCAGAGAGCAGGAACAAGCAGTAGACTGACTTTGAGAAGGGACGGGGAGGGCAAAGACACGACGAAGCACAAGACTTGAGCCAGGAGAGAATTCATTCGGGGGGGACGCAGAAATATTCATTAAATTCGACTAGTCTTCAAGTACTTTGCGGCGTGAAATATTGAATAGAATCGACAAGCTCGCTCGCTCGCTGGGTTCTCCCTCAGGCTCGACGCCCCCCTGTGAACTCTCTGCCAGAAACGACGAGACCGCGATCCCTCGCCACTCACAGTGTCGCGTACGTTCGCGGCGCCACCCAGTCCCCAGCGCGAGCTAAACCCCAAGCGCAGGCACTCGTTCGCGAGGGGGAAGGTCCGAGTCTCCCGTGGCGCTCTCAACGAGCAACGACCTAATCGTCGGCCCCGCACCACCAACAACGCCTCTCCCCAAACCATTCGCTCGAGCTCTCCCCCCACCTGTTCTCTCCCCACGAGCCGTTCGGCGCGGCGACAATGCCCAACGATCCCTCTGGGAAACGCACTTTCCGCTGTACGGGCCAAAGACTGGATCCCGGAAGCGGAGGCGGGTTCTGCGCATGCGTAAACTTGCGCTAGCGGAGGAGGAGGGCTTGCCGCAATGGGAACAGGTCGAGCCTCGGTTTGCGCGGTGTTCCGGTGGAAGATTGGGACGTGCGGAGGGAAGTGCGACGCGACGAACGTGCGGATGGCGGCGTGTTGCGTGGATGAGCCTTCCCCCCCCCCCCCCCTTAGGTGCGACCCTGGCCTGGGATCTCTGCGTGGTGCGTCTCTGTTGGCGGTACGGCGTCGCTTGAGTCCAATTCGCGGTGGCAGTCGCGCGCTGTTGACTCGATTCGGACTACGTTCGTGACTGGCGGACCAAATTTCCTTTCCTTTCTCCTTGCTGGTGCATGCTGGCGAGGAGCGAGGGAGCGAGGGGGACGGGCAAAATGACGATACGAACCTGCGAAGGAGGAATCCCGAACGGGGCGAAGCGAGCTGGCTTTGGCTGGCGCTGAGCTTCGCATCTGACCTGCCTTCGTTCCTCCAGCTGTGTCGTAGTACCTGTTCTTGCAATCCATCGTTCTCGATAATCCCTTGCGAATTAGAGCCCAGCTGCGTATCCGTCGCGTCGTCCTGGGGAGAGAAGACTCGTTTGCTTCGCTGCTGCTCGAGCGAGCCAGCAGAAAGCAGTACCCAGTCCAACCACCCCGAAAGCGCCTCACTTTCCACGAGGAGCCTCAAGAACGCGCTACTCTGCCCGACCCGAATCCAAAAATCGAAGTCCGCGACGACGCGCTGGTTCCCCTCTTCTTCATCTCTTCCCCTTTGTCCGCGACTCCTTTTCATCTTTCACCCCAGGCCTGTGGCTACAAGCTTCTCCTTGCACCTCACCAGCCAAATCGTCAACACTCGGTAGCACCACTTCAAGCCCTCCGCCCACGAACTCGCAACAGACCCCACGGTCCTCTCTTCCCCCTTCCCCCTCCTCGATCCCCTCAAGCCTACCGACAGACCCAGCATGGAGCACATGAACCTCGTAGCCCACGACCGTCTCGTCCGTCGCCAGAGGGTCACCACGACCGCCCTGACGACCGCGACGACCGTGAGGGGGATCGCCGGAACCACGGCCGCTGCAGCTCCTACCACCGCCGTACCGAGCACTCGCGCGCCGGTCGCTGCTACTACAACGGCTAGGACAACGGCTAGGACGACAGCAGTGACGAGCGCGGCGACGGGAAGAGGTGTTGCAACTTGTGCGTGATCCCCTTTTTGGCGCGTGAGAGGACGGGCGCTGATGGGGTTTGGGAACAGATGCGACGACGACGGTGCAGACTACGGCGGCGGGTGAGCATTCTCTCTTTCGTTTCTCCCTCGGTGGCTTCTTGTCCCCGGTCTGGCGTTCTGGGATCACGCGTAGGCGCTTTGGGAGCCATGGCACGAGCGCCCTTTTTTTTGTGCGGGGGAGGGGGAGCGTTCCTGCAAGGTTGCTCGGGAAGTATCGAGGGCAGGGTGGATAGGACACTTGTGGGGGAGGGTTCATCTCGCCCGAGATTGTCGCCTTTGTTTGCTGGGTCGGATGAAGATCACACCTCGAACGACGTACCCAGCGACGCGCGCGTTGGGGCGCAAGGGATGCAGAGTGGATGCCAGGGCTCGTCTAAAGCATTGTCGCCGTCTGCAGAACCTGGGCAGGCAGCGCGTCCTCCCTTTGTTCCCGACGACGCGTTCTCTCGATTATCGATTCCTGCCTCCGTGTTGCAGAGCACTGACTTTTTGCTCCTCCCACAGTGGCTCCTACGACCGCCAGGACCAGGTCTTCCGCTTCCGTGACGAGCGGCTCCACCGTACGTTCGCTCTTGATCCCTTCTCGCCGCCCATCACTGACCTCTCTTCGCAGACCCGCACCTCCGCGACGCCCTCCAACACGGCCGCCGCCTCGTCCTCGAGCTCTGGTTCCACTTCCAACACCTCGACCATCGTCGGCGTCGTCTGCGCCATCGCAGGCGTCGCAGCTCTCATCGCCCTCTTCTTCGGCGTGCGCAAGTACCGCGCGAAGAAGGCCGCTCGAAGCGGCGGAGCGGGGTTCACGAAGCACGACGAGGACGACGACGTCTTTGGCAACTCGCACGCCGACCCCAACAACGGAGGAGGCGAGAAGTTTGCTCGCACTCAGTCGTACGGCGCGATTGGAGGCAACAGCCCCGGGCTCATGGCGGGTGCTGGAGCTGGAGTTGGAGCGGCGGCGGGGATGGCCGGCTTTGGCGCGGGAAGGCAGCAGCAGCAACAGCAGGAGTACCAACACCAGCAGCAGCAACACCAGCAGTTCCACCCTCAGCAACAGCAAGACTCCCGCGGCTGGGACTCGCCCTCGTTACCCTCGACTCCATCCTCGTACCCTCCTCCCTCGAGCGCCAGTTCGCTCGCCCTCCTCCAGGACCAGCAGCACCGTTCCTCCCGCTACGAGGATTCGCCCTACGGCGCTGGCGCAGCGGGTGGAGGAGCGCTCGCGAGGATCGAGGAGACGAACGGGATGAGTCTCCCGGGCATGCCGACGCCCAGTCCGTTCGTCGAGGTCGCTAGTCAGGGCAAGATCCATATCGTCAAGAGGACTTTTGAGCCGACGTTGGGAGACGAACTGGTCATCTTCGTGCGTGCCCCCTTTTCGTTTTAGTTTTCGGAGGTGGGAGAGGAGAGCTAACGTTGGTTGTGCAGCCTGGCGATCGCGTTCAAGTTCTTCGTGCGTTTCTTTCGTCGTGCTCGTTGTTCGCTCGTCCGTACCGACCTCTCTCTCCGCCTCGCAGTTTCGTTCGACGATGGATGGGCTCTCGGTATCAACCTCGATGCGCCTGTCGCAGGAACCAAGGGGTGCGTTCCGACTCCCTTCGCCGTCGCAGGACGTCGCTGACTCTCCCGCGCAGTGTCTTCCCCTTCGACTGCCTCGATGACCCCGCCGGAGCTGCCGCCGCCGCTCCCTCGCAGCAGCAGCAGCAGCAGCAAGCCTCGGCCCCTTCCCCGAACCTCACGTCGGCGCCGCTCCCGACTCAAATCCCCTACAACTCCCCGTCGGTCCAGCCTTCCTCCCCCGTCGTCGCCCCTCGCGCCCTCTCCCCCTTCTCCGACCCCTCCTTCACCACCGCCCCGCGCCCCGAATCCCCCTTCGCCGCGCGTCCCGAATCCCCTTTCGCCCCCTCCGTCTCCCCCTCCTTCGCTCCCCAACTCGCGCCCCTCCGCTCCGACTCTCCTCTCAACTTTGGTCCCGCGCCGGCGATCAACGTCACGCAGGAGGAGGAAGACGAGAGGCCAGCGCCTTTGGCCTCCCCCCGGACGCCTGGGATGGATCTGTATGAGCAGCAGCAGCAGCAGCTTCCTGGGTCGTTGCAGGCGGGGAACAGGGCTAGTTTGCTCGTGCAGGGGAATAGGGAGGGGGATAAGGGGAAGAGGACTAGTAGCTTGATTGCTAGTAGGGACGCTAGCTTGTTTATGGCGCTCGGGGAGGTGTTGGATAAGGATGAGGGGAAGCAGTAGGTTCGTCGAGCGGGCGTTGACGAGGTTTTCTTTTGTGCATTTTTGGGGGGTCCCCCCTATCCCTTTTTTTATACCGCGCGCTTCTTTTGATAGACCTCAGCTGGAACATGAACGTCGGTGGCTTTTGAGATGGGGAGAGAGGAGAGGGGAACGAGAGAGGGAGGGCTGGAATCCGGACGTTTTTGGGGGCGAGCGAGTCTGCGATGGTTCGCTTCGATCCTTTTCTTCTTTCGGTGGAAGGCCTAATGGCGGGCTCTTAGACAGACTTGGAGCGAAGGGAGGAAACTGCTGAGGAGGGAAGACGCTCAACTCGCAGCGAAGTTCCTCCTCTTCGTCCTTTCTCCCTGCCGCACGCCATCGACTCCTGCCTCGCTCCACCTATCCCACATCTTGAGTCAGTTAACCTCGTGAAGAGGTGCTTCTCTGCTCGGTACGGGCTCTCACGCTGCCGCCGGCTTTACATCGTTCTGCTCGTAGATCCACGGCGTCCTAGGAGGAATGGGCCCGGACGAGTCCGTACGCGTGGCTCCGCACAATCCTGCTTGTGTTTCTCCTGCGGCTCCTCAAACCCAGGCAATAGCCAACACTCCGCTCACCGAGCTCCCAGCCATCGTCGCCACTCTCTCCTCGGCCCTCTCCTCCCTCCCTCCGACTCTCACTTCAGCCAACATCTCCCTCCTCGCAAACCTCTTCACCACGTTCTCCAAAGATGTCAATCCGGTACTCGGGACTCTTGCTGGGGGTTTCCAGGAGAGAGTGATGGCGAACACGACTTGGCTCGCAGCGAATCTGGCGCAGCTCGAGGGGGTGGTTGCGATGCTACCGAGGGAAACGGTGCAAGGGGCAACGCAGGAGGAGCTGCTTGAGATCATCCGGTTTGGAACGACGCGGTACGATGTCATGACGGTGGGCTTTTGGATCTGGTGGACGGGAGCTTCGACGCGAGCTTATGGGGGTTTGTTCTCGCAGTACTGGTCGCCCGATTGCTGGGCTGCCTTGACGATGTTCGTCTTCGCCTTCCTTTTGAAACTCAGCACTCTTGCGGTCTTTCGGAGCAAGTGCGTCGAGCGAGTTCGCCAGGCTAGCTTGCAGTCTGAGCGAGGGGATCTATCGCTCGACGCCGCTCGCGGAAGTCTCGACAGGCCAGGTCGAGCTGCGTGCGCTCTACTCCCTGTTCTTCAAGCAAACGAAACGAACGCTGACTCCTTCCTCCGCCCGCAGGACTGCTCACGGGATGAACTTTGTCGTTTCGAGTATCGTGCTCGGGATCCAGTTTGCGGCGTGGCGTCTCTTCGTCCTTCCTGGATGGTGAGTCGCTCCCAGGCCTAGAAAGGCTTCAGCACCGCTTCAGGGCCAATTCCTTGTGCTCCTCAAGCCGGCACGGTTCAGAGATTTGCAGCTTCTCAGCCTGGCGATCAAGTTCTTGCTCGTCGGGTACGGAGCCGAGCTTCTCTTCGCCGACGTGCATTGGGAGATCTACATGCACCACCTCTTCACCTTTGGGCTCCTTTTCATGGGGCAGCTTGCAGCGTTCGAGACGAAGAGTAAGCAGCGTTCGAGTTTCTCGCTGCCCGAGAACCTTTGCTGACCTCTCTCGCAGGTCTCAAATTCTTTCGCCTGGCGCAGTGGCTCCTTCTCCAAGGTATTCCCTTTGTCCCGAGTGCCTTTTTCGGCCTCCAACTTACGTCTCGGACGACGCAGCGACTACGGAACAGACGACCTACTTCGCAATGTGCGCCTACCACTCCTACAACTTTCTTCGCATACAAAACCTTCGACCGAAGGCGCAGCAGAGACTTCTGTACACTGCATGGCTCTTTATGAATGTTTCCAAGGTCCGTCGACGAGCATCGTTCCGAATCGGGGACTGACGCAGCTTCCTTTGAAGATCATCACCTACCCCCAGAAGCTCGCGCCGATGGTCTTCGCCGTGTATTGGCTCATCCGAAGCACGTCTCCACTCCCGCAGGCCAATATTCTCACTGACACCTCCTCCGCAGTGTGGAACGAAGCAAAGGAGAGCCTCTGGGGCCGAACCTGGCTCGGCTGGTGCGCGACCCTCCTCTTCACGCTCCTCATCCTCCAAGCAAAGTTCTGCGACGACCTATTCCCCCTAGCCGATCAGTTCGTCCCTTTCCTCTCCTCGAAATCCCCACTAACCCATCTTCAGCTTCGCCGCCAAACTGCACGCAACAACACCACCTGGACCGCGTCAAGGCCCTCTCATCCGCACCCTCCTCGCCCTCCTCCACCGACGTGGTTCCCACCCACCTGGTTTCGACAAATTCATGGCGGATGAAGCAGCCGAGACGAAGCTCGATCATGCCCCATTCCTCAACCTCCCCCTGGGTTCGGATTCGCACATTCCGTCGGAGACGGACGTCGAGTATGGCGGGAAGGAGCCGTTCGAGGAGGATTCGGGAGTTGGAGGGATTCAGGCGAGGTTGGAGGAAGGGTCGATTGAGATGGACGTGCAGACGACCGAGGGGAGGAAGTCGAGCTCGTCGTCTTTGAAGTTGGACGAGCCGGGGTGGAGCAAGTCGAGCTCCCCTTCGATCGAGATGGAGATGGACGACGCGTGGAGGAAGATGGGCTCGGCGTCGGTGGATAGTGGGAAGACGATGGTGGAGCCGAAGGGTGAGCAGGAAGGGGAGGTGGAAGGATCGCACGAGGAGCGGGATTTGGGGGAGTCGAAGGTGGAGAAGTCGTAGAGTGCTTAGAGCTCGATCTAGAAGAAGACATGCCTAGAAAGCGAACGATCGACGCTGGGATTGAGAGAGAATTGCGGAGAGACAGCCTGTGGCGGGAATCAGCTGGAGCGGAACACACGAAAAAGCGGACGAGAGCAGCTGGTGCGCGGTTGATGAGCAGAAGTCAGAAGTTACAAGGTCGAGCCGAGCAGCAGACGAAAGACAGAGCAGCAGCAAGAGACCGAAGCAGCGCATCCTCGCCCCATCCTCCAAACCTCGCTCAAACACTCATCTTGCTCAAAACCTATACCGAACACTAACCGCCTTCCTCCCCCCCTCTCCCTCTCCCTCACCTTTCCACCCCCTTTTCCTCCCCCTCGCTGGCCCCTCCTCCCTCTCCCCAATCCTCCTCAACCAAATCTTGACCCTCGTGAACTCGTCCTCCGTCCGTGCGCTCACAAGGACCTGCCCACTCAGAGCATGCGGGACGCCCGAAGCGAGTGCTGAGGGGTTCGAGGGAGTAGTGAGAGCTGGGGCGGAGGAGGGGGAGAAGGTCGGAGAGGGCTTGGTGGTGGAGGGGGAGGGGCAGAGTTGGATGAACAGGTTGAGGAGGCTGTGAGCAATTTCTGTGCGGGGTGTTAGTGGGCGACAAAGAGAGAGAGAGAGGGGGACGGACCTTGGACGTCTGCTTCGGTGCTTTCGAACGGGAGTGTCCACCCAGGTCCGAAAGTCGGTCCTTCGGGCTCCGAGGCAGGGGAGGGCTCCTCGGATCGCCAGGAGAGGCTGTTGGGATGTGTGAGAGTGAGAAAGGAGGTGAGGTAGAGGCAGGCGAGGGCGACAGTGTGTGGAGGGTAGGAGAGGGGTGCGAGGGTGCGATGGACGTCGATTGCGAGGAGGTGCGAGAGGAAGGTGTACGGCTTTGAGGCTGCGGGAGTCAAAGTCAGATGGGAAGTGGGAGAGAGGGAGACGGGACGAACCACCTAGCGCGCGCGAAAGGCGGAATACCCAGCTAAAGACGTCGCGGCCACTGATGCCTACTTCGAGGGGGGAATCGAGGGAAGAGGTGACGACGAAAGGGGAGCGATGGAGGTTGAAGTTGAAGCAGATGGTCTGAAGGATGAGGCGCTCGACGGCGATGAGCTGGGGGCGGTGAGCGTCCAGTGCCTATGCGAAGCCGTAGTCAGGACAGCAAGAGGGTGAGGGGAGAGGGAGAACGTACAGCTACGTCGCCTTCGCCGGTTCCCGGACCTCCTTCGAGCAGACTGCTGATCTGCCACCCAGCGATCTGGATCTCACGCAGCTTCTTGAGCGTGTCCTCGAGTTTCGACGAGACGAGGAGAGCGGCGACAGAGACGTCCTGCGGGGGGCGGGGTTAGCTCGATGTGGGGTCCTTGGAGAGGGACAAAGTAGGAGCTCACGTGGTACGCAAAGTCCCTCAGAGGAAAGTGGAGGTGGAAGCGGTGGTAGAGCGTCTGAGCCGTGGCGATGGTTCGGCGTGGGCTGCAAGGAGGAGCAGCACGACCGTCAGCTCGCCGCGCACTGCAGTGCCTTCGCACAGAGCTAGGCTCTACTCACAATCCTAGCCGCCCCCCGACTCGCTCGATAAACCCACACGCCAGCTGCCTCCATCCCTCAATCCTCGCGTCGCTCAGCTCCTTCCGCTGTCCCTCTCCCCGTGTTACCGCCTGGAGCCGCACCAGCTGCGTAAGTTCGGCGGGGCTGTAGTAAGGTCGGAAGGATTTGGTGATGGAGAGTGGAGGAACGGCTTCAGTTGCGGGAGCGTGAGGTGGAGGGAAGGAGGAGGGGGAAGGCGCGCGGTGGTCCTGTGAGTACGCGTGCTCTTGAGAATGTTGTGGTTGAGGATAAGGATACGCCATTGTCGCTGTGTACGCCTGAACGAGAGCAGCAGTAGTCGATTCGAGGCCCGACGACTGTTGTTCGTCCTCCCCTTCTCCCTCGCGCGTGCGCACTCCGTTCAGACTGAGGACGAAGCTATGGCTGCAGCTGTAGACTACAGCAGAGCGATCACCGCATCCCTCTTCTCATCTCCTCAAGGCAGCAACGCTCCTCGTGCGTCAACCGGCCCTCCCCCTCCTCATCCCCCGTCGCGCGCTCATCCTCTTGCTCCAACAGCCGCAGAGAGCTACATCGCCCACGTTCAGACCTTTGAGACCGTTCCTGGATCCCCAGAGCGGAAACCTCGCTTCCTCATCCTCTCCGGTGAGCCCTCCTCCCCCCGCCTTGACGTGGAGAGGAGCTCAATGGGTTGCAGCTGCCCGGGACGGCCGACTCAAGCTACACAAGGCAAAGCAGAATGCGAACGGCTCGTTCAGTATTGGCAAGACGTGGGGGTTGGAGGAGTTACGCGTCGTCGAGGTGTCCAAGGTGAGAGTCGTTCCACACGCGCCGCTGCGTTCGGGCGCGCAGAGCTATCTGGGATTCTTGTTGGGATTGGCAGCGGTCCATAGAGGGTTCCATCAGGCTGGAGGTTAGGTCTGCTCTCGACGATTGCTGAGTCTGCTTGTGGAGCTGGGAAGGCCCGCTCGGTCTTGGTCTGGGGGAGCTCTCGTTACGGAGCACAAGCTGACGGTTCCTTCCCTGCAGCCGCTCGAGTTCATACTCTCCATCAACTCCAAGCTCTACAAGTACGAGACGGACATGCCGACCTCACAGCAAGCCGCGTTCCTCGTAACGACGGTGCGCTGCTGGCGGCGCTACATGACCGGTCCGTTCTCCCCTCGTCCTGTCGACACAGCTCGTACTCAGCCCAATCCACAGGCCGAAACCAGCCAGATCTTACCCTAGTCGGCTTCAGCGTCGACAACCCCGCGCGCGCTCCCGCCCCTCGTCCTCCCGCCTCGCAACCCTCCTCGGGATCCTACACCATCCCCCAACCCACGACCTCCTCCTCGGCGCGCGAGATCTTCCCAACCCAACCTCCTCGTCCTCACTCCTCCTCCTCCAGTCGTTCCGGTCCTCCTCGCCCCTCCACCTCAGCCTCGAACCGCACCATCAACTCCGCCTACCGCGATACCCCCTCTCCGCCTCCGAACGTTCGTCGTCCCAGCAATCCTACCGCCCCAACACGTGTAGCTAGTCCCAGCTCTGGCCGCGTCGTCTCCCCTCCGCCCAACACGTTCTCCTCCCTCGAACCTCCGCGGAACGGCGGTCAGACCGGTCGGAGAAGTCCCTCTGGAAGCGAAGGGCGCCCTTCGCTTGACGAGGTGATCAAAGAGGAGGAGACACCCAGGATTCTGGCGCCGGTGGCGCGCAAGCCCAAGGTCGAGGAGGTGGTGGATGATGAGACGGTGTTGAGTAACGTGGAGGAGATGTTGGAGGGGTTCGATTGGCGAGCGGGAGGGGCGGGGTGGGGAGGGAGTGGGTGGGGAGGAGCGGTGGTGAGGACCAAGGGGAAGGCGGACGAGATTGAGAAGCGGTTGGTGGGCGAGTTGAAGGCGCTTGAGGCGGTGAGTTTCGGCTTCTGTCCAGCGGATGAGGGCTGACGGGTTGGGTTTGGCCTAGGCGAGCGTGCATGCGATTATGGAGTCGGACGACCGCGTGACGTTTGTGATCAAGCACCTGGACGACGCGTTGGCCGAGCTCGACAAGATGGACCTCATGTTTGGCCTGTACAAGACGCAGCTGAGCGTGAGTTTGTTTCGCTTTCTCAGAGTGGGAGGAGAGACTGATAGAGGTTGCAGCTCATGTCGGACGACATATCCCACATCGAAGGCCAGAACCGAGGACTCCAAGTTCAGACGTCGAACCAGCGGTCGCTGCTCGCGGAGCTCGACAACCTGATGGTACGTTCCCCCTTCTGTGCCGTCGACTGCATCCTGACGCCTTTTTTGCAGAACACGATCCACATTCCCGACTCGGACCTCACCGCCCTCTCGCAAGAGTCTCTCGAGAACGCCAAGGGCGTCGAGCGACTCGAACGCGCCGCCGTCAGTCTCTACAAGGCTCTCCTCAGCACCCGAGACACTCGTTCGTCGCTCTTCTTTTCGTGAGCGGGCATCGCTGATGAGTTCGTGCAGCGGTTGGCGACATGGCGGCTGCGAGCGAGCGCGTCGAGGAGTACAGGACCAAGGCGAGCCAGTTCTGCAAGCGCATCGTCGACTTTCTCGCAATCATGTTCAAGTTCCAGGTGCGTTGGGCCTCCTCCTACTTTGGCTGTAAAGAGGGACTGACTGAGAACGCGAGCAGGTCGACTCGCTCATCAATCCGAAGGAACCTGCGAAGAGCAAGGCCAGCTCGACTCTGCCTTCCCATGCGACGATGGAGGAGTTTTTGAGCCGGTACTGCGGGTTGATGCTCTTCGTCAAGGAGATCGACTACGCGCGATATCAGCAGATCTGTGCCGTGCGTTCGTTACCAGCTTCTGGTGGTGTGGTCGCTGATTGAGTCGCGCTTCATTAGGCGTACTTCACGAGCATGAGCGGGCTGCACAAGACTGAGATCACTTCGCTTCTGGCGAGTTTGCGAGGGCAGATCAAGAAGGCCACGGAGGAAGAGCTCGATACCAGTGGGTCTCGCTCGCTTTTCTCGTCAACGCTCCACTAACGGCCCAATCGCAGACTTTGGGAGCTCGAGGGACTCGCCGACGATTCGGCAACAGTCGATTCGGAGGGCTGGGACGCTCGTTCGTAGTCCCCTCGACCTAGGTCGGAAGGACAAGGACGGATCGGGCAAGTACACCGGCAGCGAAGTGAGTTTCTCCTTCCCTGCTTCACTCGTCGCAGCTGACGAGCCCTCGCCAGGCTTTCGGACGAGCTCTCGAGCAGATCACGCAGCACGTTCTCCGCGAGCAAGACTTCATCTCCGACTTTCTGCACATCAACGCCCTCGACGCCTCGATCACGTTTGCCGACTACATGCTTCTCGAGACGTACTTCCGTCGTGGTGCGACGAGCTACCTCGCTTCTCAGCAGAACAAGCTCAAGGACATTCGTTCGGCGATGGACCTCGTCTTTGGGTTCTTGGACGGCGAGCTGAAGGAGTGGATCGAGGGGATCTTGGCCAAGGACAGCATGTGCGTTCTTCTTCCTTGGGTGTGGGGCAGACGGGGCTAACGCGACGGGCAGGCAAATCATCGGCGTGTTGGCGGCGTTCGACCGTGCGATCTTGCGCGCCGAGGAGGAGCGGAACGACTTTCTGCTTCGGATGCTGCAGAAGCAGTACCAGAAGGCGATCAAGGGGCTCGAAGACGCTTGCGTACGTTTGGGTTGCGTCGCGAGGAGAGACGAACGCTGATGTCGGGTTCGTTTGCAGAAGGACCAGATCAAGAGTATCGAGCAGACGAAGCTGACGCTCAAGAAGCGGAAAGGCGTCGTGCCGTTCGTTCGGATCTTCCCAGTGCGTTCGGGGCTCTTTCTAGCGGAGCGGTGGCTGACGAGCTGCGACAGCTCTTCGTGTCTCGCGTCGAGAGCCAGCTCAAGGATGCCGACAACCTCAAGATCCGCGCTGTCGTCAACACGAACTACGAGCGTATCGTCGCGACGATGTTCGAGTGCTTGCAGCAGATGGCCAAGATGCACGGCGAGGAAGTCACTGGCGAGGTCAAGGATCAACTCAACTACCACGTCATCATCATCGGTCAGTCCTCTCCTTCACGGTGCTGGAGCGAAGCTAATGTGCGGCTGCTGGCAGAAAACATGCACCACATCATCACTGTCGTATCGAAGCAGAACGTTTCGGCGTTGGCACCGTTCGTGGCACAAGCGCGCGAGAAGTACAACGAGAACCTCGACCTCTACATCAGGCTCGTCCTCCGCCGACCATTCGCAAAGCATCTCGTGCGTTTTCCTCCTTCCTTACAGCGACTCGGCGGTGATCTCAACTCTGCCTGCAGGACTACTTCCAAGGCCTCGAGCAGCTCCTCCGCACGACTCCTCCGAGCGAAGTCGCCCTCCACGCGGCCTACACGCGCGCCGCCGTCAAGCGATCCCTATCCGACCTCCGCGCCAAGGACCTTCGCAAGGCCATCGAAGTGCTCTACAAGCGCGTCGACAAGCACTTCGGCGACGTCTCGAACCCGTCGGCGGAGCATGCCGATGTCATCAAGACGGTTTGGAAGGCGTGCGAGGACGAGATGCAGAGGTTGACGCTCAGCTGGAAGGTCTTGGTTAACAAGTGCTATCCTGTGCGTATTTCTTCGGGCGGGTGCGGCTCCCGTGCTGACGATCCTCGTCCCCAGGAGGAGAAGGGAGGGTTGGAGTTTGGTGCGAAGGAGGTCACCGAGTTCTTTGCGAAGGCTCAGACTTCGTGATCGAGTGTTCACGACGTGTACGCATCCTGTAGTATTACTTGCAAAGCAGTATCAAGGGCGGATCCCTTGCACGAGAAGACAAAGAGCCTCTGGCGTCCGAGTCAAAACAGCGCCGTCGCGTCTCGTCTTCCTCCCTCCTGCCACCAATGTCTGCCGCCGCATCACGCCGTTCCTCCATCAGCGTTCTCCTCCCGACCGTCTCGGAAAACGAAGCTCTCTTTGCTCCCCTCAAGGCAGCGGCGCCAGGTCCTCCTTTCGATGTTGTCGCCTATTACTCCACCCTCCTGGCAGGCGACGACGTGCGTGCTCCTCCCCCTAGCAGAGGTCACCAAAAGCTGACCTCCCATTTGCAGAGTATTGCGATGCCTATAGCAGCCGTTGAAGCGCTCGCCGAGTTGATCTCCCGCTCCTCCTCCACGACGACTACAGAGCTCTTTGCCGACCTCCAATCCGCCTCCTCCGACCTCGCCGCCGCCTCGTTCAACCCCATCTCTCTCACCTGCGGCACCTCCCTCTTCCTCCGCTTCCTCACGCTCCAGCGACCGCCGCCTGAGATGAGCTTCCGCGAGTTCAAGGGGGAGCTGGTGGGGAGGGCGCGCGAGTTTGTCAAGGGGAGTGGGAAGTGCAGGGAGGCTATTGCTGAGAACATGGCCGACTTTATTCGGGATGGGAGCGTGAGTTGGTCGAGCTGGAGGAGTGTGTAGGGAGGCAGCTGACGGGCCTCTCCCGACCAGACGTTGTTGGTGCATGGGTACTCGCGAGTGGTGGTGCAGGCTCTGCTCTTTGCTGCGGGACAGAAGAAGCGCTTCCAGGTTTACGTGACCGAGTCGCGTCCGGTGAGTTCACCTGGGCTGGCGACGGGCGTCGCTCGAGCTCACCCTCTTCTTTCCAGTTTGGCCTCGGGCTCAAGACGCACGCTGTGCTACTTGAGAACAACATCGAATCGGTCGTTGTGCTGGATTCGGCTGTCTCCTTTATCATGGGCAAGGTGGATTACTGCATCGTCGGAGCGGAGGCCGTCTGCGAGAGCGGGGGGTTGGTCAACTACGTGAGCTCCTCCTCCAGTTCCCCGGAGGTTCCCAGCTGATCCTTTCTTGCTCGCAGATTGGTGGATACCAGATGGCAATCGCTGCCAAAGCATGGAGCAAGCCTCTTTACGGTGCGTTCGCGAAGGACTCTCGCTTGCTTCAAGTACTGATCTCCCCCCGGTTTACAGCCCTCGCCGAGTCGTACAAGTTCACTCGCGTCTTGTACCTCCTTTCTGGCTTTTCCGCTTTGGGCTCCGCTAACGCACGCCTCTCCCAGCCCCCTCTCCCAATACGACCTCCCTTCCTCCCTCCCCGCGCCTCTCTCCTTCTCCGCCTCTCCCTCCCCCACCTCGACCAAAATCCCCGTTCCTCCGACTCCTTCAAGACCCATGGTCGACAGCGCGATGCCAGTCCCGCTCGAGATGAACGACGAGATGACTCGGGCGAACCCGACGCTTGACTACACGACTCCCGACCTCATCTCTCTCATCATCAGCGACTTGGGCGTCCTCACTCCTAGCGTGCGTTCCTAGCGATATCCTTTCCCCTAGCTTGCTTGCGCTTACTCACGTCGTTCCTTCTCTCGCAGGGAATCTCGGACGCTCTGTTGACGATTTTCGGCGGCGAGTAGTGTCGCAATGCAACGGATTTGCCCGCTCCGGATCCTGCTCTGGACTACTGTTCTCCTGATCGCTCTTTAGTGTCTCTGCTCGAATGGACAGACGCCCACTGGTCTGGGTTAATCAAGCGCCATGAACGAGGTTCAGGCACGGTGAGATCTGCGCGGCAATTTAATAGAGGCTCAGCTCGGCTCAAAAGCTGCTCGAGGAGATCGTTGCGGAGCTGTCCGGAAGGAGGTACTGTGGGAGAAGCTGTTGTGCTCGAGGCGGCGCCGATGGTGCTGGGGGATCTGGACCCGTCGCGAAGGAGGTTCAAAAAGTCAGGTGGAGCGCGGGAGCGGTTGTTTTGTTTTATCGTAGGCCACTCCTGGGAGACCACTTTGTACGCGTCGAGACAGATCCCGCGCCAGAGTACCGGAAAGAGGAAGTACTCCCAAGTCAATCTGGCCCCAGGTCGCGTTGCCGAACCCGCGAGGGCGAAATTAGTGATCGAGGGTTTTTGCCCGCGCCCAGCCATCTCGCGTCGACGCCCTTTGTCCCGGAAGATGGGAGGAAGGAACAGGCTCTGGCGCCGCCTCTTTGGGCAGCAGGGTTTATTTAACGTGTTCCTGAACGATCGCGAGCAGGGAAACTGGGAACAGTCGCGCAGGGAGAGCTGATGAGCTCTCTCGATGGACGAGGTTTTGGTTGCTTCCGCGGAGGCCTTTGACGATTCAGGCACAGTAGGACCGTGACCAAGATGGGGAGGGTCGAGTAGCAGGCCGGGATCCTGGGCAAATCGACGCGACGACAGTGAAGCTAAAATTGCCTTCCGGATGCGGACGTTTTGCGCATCTCCTCAAGGTCCCTGGGTTTCTAGCTCTCGGGTTCAGATCAAGCCTCTTCTCTCTCTCTCTTCCAGCCCACTCTCTTGTCCTGGTTCAACCAAACCAGCTCGACACCCAGACGACCCCTCGCCTGCCCGGAAGTCCGCCACGCTCTCGAGCCTTCTACCCCGGACTCCTGAACAACGCCCCAAGCTCATCTCGCGTCTTTCGCCTCTCGTTTTTCCTTCATCCTTGCCACAGTCAGTAGGAATCCAATCGCTGTAAGGGGGGAAAAGAGGGACGATATTGAGGTCAAACGAACGCGACTGATCACTTGGCCCCCCGCAGTTTCCCAACGGCTCAACCCAAACGACTTGAGATCCTCGGCGACCTTCCTCGACCCTCCCCTTTGCCTCTCGCCCTCCTCCAGAGTACACCAACCCGCCCCCAACAGCCCTCTCTCCCCTCCTCGACTGGTTGAACGCGCAACTCGTCACTTTGTGATCGAAAAGCGAATTTCAAGCCACCTTTTCTAGTTCGAGGTATGTTCAACCGTCCCCGCGCGGTCGCCCGCCATCTCACTCGTTTCTTCTCTCAGCGCTAGTTGCCTCTCGCCTCCTCCCTCGACTCTTATAAGGCGAAGTCCTCTCCCTCATCCTCCCCCATCACCGCACACTCTCCTTCATCACCTCCCTCCTCTCACCCCCCCAGCCCAAGACTCTCCATGTCTTCCTCCAGCTCCTCCTCCTCCTCCGCCAGCCTCACCCCCGCTCAAACTCGAAGGCACCCGGCCTCGCTCATCCCCAAGTTCATGCACGATCCGGCTCTCCTCGAGCTCGTTCGTTCCCCCGTCACGCCCGAGATCATCTGTGAGTCGCCGCATTCTGGGGTGGAGCGTCGCGTTCGGGAGCTGACTCTGCTTCTTCCGCTCCACCAGCCTACATCGCTGAGAAGGCCATCGAGGTCATCCAGTGCGGACCCGCCCCCTCGACTCCCCTCCCTTCCCCTCCTACCACTCCCACCAAGAGCAGCTCCTCCGCCCCCGCCTTCGACCAGTCCTCCTCCATCCCCTCTCTCGAGGCTTTCATCACCGTCCTCGTCGAAAAGTCCAACGTCCAGGTCCCCACCCTCCTCTGCACCCTCGTCTACCTCGAGCGCCTCAAGCTCCGCCTCCCCAAGGTCGCCAAGGGCATGCACTGCACTCGCCACCGCGTCTTCCTTGCGACCCTCATCGTCGCGGCCAAGTACTTGAATGGTGAGCCCTCCTTCAGTCTCCTGCCCTCGAGCGAGCGAGCACTAACGGATCTCTCTCTCCTCCAGACTCTTCCCCCAAGAACAAGCACTGGACTCGCTACTCGGGACTCTTCTCCTCGCCCGAAGTCAACCTCATGGAGCGCCAGCTCCTCTTCCTCCTCGATTACGACCTCCGCATGGACGAGTCGGAGCTCCTCACCCACTTTGAGCCCTTCCTCCGCCGCCCGGTCGCCTCCACCTCCTCCCTCCGCCCTCGCTCCCCCGCCGCCATCCCCGCGCAGTACCCCACCACTCCTCGCCGCGCCCACCTCCCCCAACCCAAGGACGCCGGCCTCCTCACCCCTTCTCCTTCCCCCCGTCGCCCGACCCACATCTCCTCCTCGAACCCCAGCCGTCGCTCCGTCCCCGCGTACCAGCAACGCGTCTCTCCCACCACTTCCTCCTCGTCTGGCGAGACGATGTCGGACGATCTCGAGTCGGAGGATTCCTGCGACGACATGGACGTCGACCCTCGTCGGCAGCGATCCGCCTACCCCGCTCGCAGGAGCTCAAGAGCCATCTCCTCCGCCCCCGTCACTCCTACGGACCAACAACACCCCTACGCCACTCCCCCTTCCTCCTCCTCGCCTCCTCGCTCCTCGGCACTTCGGGGTCAACGGTCGGGATCGTTCCTTCGGGGAGCGTACGAGGCTGGGAAGGGGATGCTGCACTTTGCTAGCAAGCCTAGTCTGAGGGAGGGAGGTTCGAGCGACGGGATGGACGCGCGGATGGTCTAGCTGGTCCTATTTATCTCGCATCTTGTATACTCTCCCCTCCTCCACATCATTGTCGTCTCCGCTTATCTTATTCATCCTCGCAATCGCATCATCCTTGGTTACAAACATCACTTTCCTGGCCTGCTTCGAGAGCAGAATCCATCGAGAGCGAGCGAGCGAGTGAGCGAGAGGACTACTAGTACTTCGCCTCGAGATCCGAGGCTCCCATCTCCCTCCTTTGCTCCTTCTCCCTCGCTTCTTTCTTGCAGCTCTTCTGTCCCCCCTTGCTTGCCAAACTACGTCTTAAATCCCAAACTCGTCCCAGCGCACACCCAAACTCGAGCACCAACGTCGGAGTGCGTTTCGTCCTCTCGCAACGCGCGCCTTTCCCTCTGCGTGACCCCTTCGTCCTCCCTCCTCAACCCGCCAATGCCCAAAGTGACCTCCACGACCAAGCCCTTGAAGCCCTACCGCCGTGGCGAGACGCTCGGGAAAGCCTCTCGCGCAGGGAAGCTCCCTCGAGCTGCTCCGAAGGCCGTTGGCGAAAAGTCGGCATCGACTGAGATGGAGGCGGAGGACGAGGAGGAGGAGGAGGTGGGCGGGGAGTTGGGAGAGGGAGGTGAGGTGGAGGTCAAGGAGAAGAGGAAGAGTGGGAAGAAGGGGAAAAAGTTTGTGGAGAGTCAGGTGCGTCTTTCGAGGAGGGGGTTGTTGATTGACGCTGATGCTCGCTCTGCTCCTGCTCCTCTTCGTTCTTTGTTCGTGCGGTGGATTAGGATGCTTTACTTTCTCTCGTGGCTTCGATCGCGGGGGAGAAGGACGCAAAAAAGAAGGAGAAGCTCTCCAAGACCGTTCGTCCCGCCTCCTCCTCCGCCGACCTCGCTAACCCCCGTTCCCTCCCTCTAGAAACCTCCACCAAAGATCTCGGAAGCTCAGCACAAGATCAACAACGCCCTCCTCAAGCGCGAACAGCTCGTGCGCCCTCCCTCCCCTCCTCGCGGCGTCGCTAACTCCTCTCCCCCGCACGCAGGACGCCGCCAAAGCTGTCATCACGGCACAAACTCGCGCCAAGAAGGACCGAAGAAAGGATCGCGAAGCCAAAGCCTCTGCAGCCTCCCTCCCACCCACCGCCGACGCACCTCCCGAAACGAGGAAGCGCGTCTCATTCGCCTAAACTCTGTCCTCTCTGTTCGCCCCAATACCCCTCGCAACACTCTATATTCCCTCTTGTAATTCTACGCTCTAGTCTACGCGGAACCTCACAAGCCCCTAATGAGGCCCTCACCAGCTCCCTCGCGCCCATCTGCGTCCCTCCCGACTCCTCCCTCCAACTCGCTCTTCTCAACCTCCATGAACCCAATATCCGTCTCCCCCTCCAACAACAACATCCCATCCCCAACCTTCGGAACCCTCCCCTCCTCCCACGCCGGAACCGTCGCTCTCGCGACCCGAGGCTCAGGGTCCGCCCGCTCGACCTCGCGCAGGAACTCGAGGACCGGTCTCCCGACCCACCTCCTGGGCCTGAAGAGTCCCGAGAAGAAGCCAAGGTGACCTCCGTGGCGCGTCGTGGCGAAGATGAGGAACGGGTTCGATTTGGCGAGCTCGGTGGGGATCGTCGAGGCGGCGACGATGGGGTCGTCGAGGGCGGAGATGGAGAGGAGGGGGACTTGGACGTTGGGGGCGTATTGGTTGGCTGAAGCGTAGCGGTAGTAGGCTTCTGTTGAAGACTGCGACGGGGTTAGCGAGAGGGGAGGGAGGGGAGGAGGGGACGTACGAAGCCGCCGAGAACGCGCGTGACGAGCGAGTCGAATTCGTAAAGAGTTTGCGCGGGGTTGCCGTAGAGCGCTGCCCAGTCTAGTCGTTCGTCTTTTTCAAAGACCTGCTTGTGACGACCGAGCAGAGTCCTGCGAAAGCGCGGCGTCAATTCCGTTCTCCCGAGGACGCGGAGAGGATATGAACCGGAGGTTCTTTGCCATGGCTTTGGAGTAGATCAGGCGCAGAAAGCTGCTCGAGAGGTAGATGTGGCCATCGTAAAAGTCCCAAGGGCAGCCGAGCACGATCCCAGCCTTGAGTGGCGTCGCAGCGCCCTCCTCCCCGAGGTACTTGGCCAGCACGTTCGCTCCGAGCGAGAATCCAGTTCCGTAAAGCGGGGCCTTGGGAGCGAGGTGCGAGATGTACGCCAGCGCGCATCGTAGGTCGTTCGTCCATCCTCCGCTGCGAAACTCCCCCATCAGCTCCCCTCTCGAATCCCGGGAAAAGGAACGCACTGGTAGAGCTGGTTGCTCGTCACTGGCGTCCCAGCACAGCCACGGAAGTTGACGACGCAGCCTCGCCATCCCAGTCCTCCTTCCGCACCGGTAGGCTTCGTGACTTTGCCGAGGACATCAATCACGTAGCTCTCGTGGCTCCCTCCTGTCAATCTGCACCAACCAGCTTAGCTCCTCTCACCAGATTCCACCCTAATCTACTCACCCATGTAGCACGACGAGGATCGGGCGGGAATCGATAGGATCCTCGGGGGTGATGGCGGGCGTAAAGTCGAGCGCGAGGGTTCCTCCATCCGGCACGCGAATCAAGCGACGAGAGTAGTGGCAGTGGTCGTAGCTGAAATCTCCAAGCGTGCAGTAGATAGTCGCAGCGTGTCCACTGCAGATCCCATCCATCAGCTCGAAGAAGGAGAGAAGGGGCTGAGGAAAAGGACGCACCTCGACAACCACGGAGTCGGCGTGTACCAAGCTGACCGACCTACGAGCGAAGTGCACCGTGCTAGGAGGTCGTCCAGGCGGGTCTTGCGCTTCTCCCCCGTCTTCCGATCCAGCGAAACGAGCGTCGCGGGCTCAGAGTGCTGGTAGATCGTTGGCTGGGCGGTGAGGCCGAAGACGGCGAGGAGCCGGAGGAAGAAGAAGGCTGCCAGGGTGCTTAGCGATGGGAGGAAGCTCGTACGCTGAGTGGCGGCCTGGGTCATCAACGGAGGCGACTTGGTCGAGGAAGAGAATCTGCTCGCTCGTGCAAACTCGAGGTGACGACCTGCTCGGCCTCGGGCAGTTCTCCTTCCGCCTGTCTCGCATCTTTTGCGTCTTTGAAACGAGATTTAGCAGCCATTCTACTTCCCCCTCCTCGCCTTGAACGTCTCTCCCACTCCCTTGCCCTCCAGCAAGTCCACCCGACAAAGCTCATCCACTTCCCTCCCCTTCTTCGCAAGCTCCAACACCTCCTCAACCATCTCCGTTCCCACCACCACGACCCCATCGATATCCGCCAGCACGAGATCCCCAGGTCGGACTAGTACCGCTGGGAAGTCCGGGTCCTGTGGTGTGATGGTGAGAGGGATTTGGACTTGCGAAGGACGCGTAAAGGGGGATTGGCCGAGGGTCGAATGGCCGCGTGCGAAGACCTGCAATTCAGGTCGGCTTGTATTTAGGAGGTAGAGAGAGAGAAGAACGAACGGGGAGGTGAAGAGCACGTAGCTCGGAGAGGTCTCGACAGCGTCCGTCGATAACGACTCCCTTGACGCCTCGGTAGTGAGCTGCCGTCCCCAGAAGCCCGCCAAATGATGCAGACTTGACGTCTGTACTTCCTTCAATCAGCACTTGACCGAGAGAAAGAGAGCAGAGGGGCGAACGAGGAGGAGTCGAGATGAACATGATGCTTCCAGCAGGCGCGAGGTCAACCTAGCACGGGCGTCCTTCAGCTCCCCGCACCCCTAGAGACCACGAAAGAGGACTCACGAAATGACCACTCAGTTTCGGCGCCTCGACATCCTTCTGATCCACCATCTGCGACCCTCGTTAGCTCCCCAAGCCGCCTTCCCGCCGTCTCCCGCACCAGCTCACCTTGACCGTATAAGCCTCTCCTACGACCCTCCCATCCTCCGCCTCCCCTTGACTGAGCACCTCGATATCAGGAACGTATCCTCCGTGCGGGACCTTGAGTTTGAGCAGCGCGTCCGAGACCTGGTCTCAGAAGTTAGCGTGCGCTCCCGCCGAGAAGAAAGAGAGCAGACTTCGCAGGTCGAGTAACTTCCTAGGGTAGTCAGCTGGGTGGGAGAGACGCGTGTGGAGCTCATCGCGGTGGGAGTTGGAGAGGCGGAGGGGAGGGAGGAGGGAAAGGCGGGGATGAGATGCGACGAGGAGTGGACTTGGGCGAGGCGGGTGGAGCGGAGAGCTGAAGGGAGTGACTGACGGGCTGAAGAGATTGTTCTGAGCAGCATTCACTGGAGCAAGAGCGAGGACGAACGAGTCGAAGGAGAGACTTCGCGAGGGAATCATCTCTCCCTCCTCCCACACCTCGGTCTGCTCGTCGCTTTTGGTATCGATCACGAGGTGAGTCCGGCGAGAGGGATATCCCAAGGTGCTAGCTAACGTTGGGCTCCACGCGCAGCTCAGCAGGAACTCCTCCTTGCGCGTCCTCTAGCTCTCCCCGCTGCTCCTCCAGCTCTCTGACGGCTGCTCGAGCTCCTACGCACCTCCACAAGTACGTGCGAGGCCGTGGAGAAACTCTGTTTGACCTTCCGCTAATCTCTCAACATCTCCAGTGGCCTCAATCTCCTCCCTCCCCGCCGAAATCCTCTTCCACATCCTCGAACTCCGTGGCGTCACCGATTCGAAGCCTGAGCCTGCAACCGCCTATCGCTACTGGCGTTCCTACAAGCACCTTCGATCATTCTCCCTCGTCGCTCGATCATGGACGTCGCCTGCCCAGACGCTTCTCTGCCGTGGAGTTGCTCTGTCGGGAGATCGAATGGTGGAGGCGTGGCTGGCGAGCCCTTTGATGGGAAGGTGGCGGATGAGCACGCTTATTCTTTGCGGGGATGGTGGCGCCGCAACTGCACCTCGCAACGGCATATCCGTGCCAAACGTCCACAAGGTGTTGGAGGCACTTCGGAGCGACGGACTTCGTCACCTGTGCATTGACCGGTGTACGATGGGCGAGGACGCGTTGCTCAGGCTCTCGGGTGTGCTTTTTCTGTTTCTTTTGCTGCGACGCCTGCTGAATCTTGCTCAAACAGACCTCGCTACCTTGAATCTGACCCGGGTCACGTCAGAAGGCGCATTGTCCGCATTGCCGCCATTCCACCTTGTCGACCTGGCCCTTCGCGACTGACGCCTCTCCCCCTCCTTCTACCAGTCAGTCTTCTCAGCCTCGTCCAATTCCCTCACGACCCTTGATCTCGAATCTTTCCTCGGCTCCAACCCCGTTTCTTCCCTCCTCCCCGCCTTCCACTTCATCGCACCGACACTCAGGACCCTCCACATCTCCGACACCTGGGCTCCCCTCTTCCCGCAGCTAAATCTCTGTACCTCCCTCCGCCATCTTCGCCTCTACTTTGGCATTCTCGCTACCGACGTTCAAGCCATCTTGCGCGTCCTCCCCACCTCGCTCCTCACGCTGTCGGTGCAAGCACTCGACGAGTGGGCCGTCCCCGTACTCTTGCGGCGGAAGGTCATGCGCGTGATTGTCAAGCACCTGGAGCGAATGGCGTTGAAGGATTTGAGGTTGCTCGTCGTTGGGAGGAGCCAGAAGGAGGAGGCATGGTTCCTGGACGACGACGAGGAAGGAGCTGAGATTCGTGCTACCTTGGAGAGGAGGTTGACGATCGTTAGGTCCTACACGATGAGTGCGGCGAAGCAGAGCGTGCGAAGAAGGAAGCTCAACGTTGTTCTTGACCTCCAGCAATCTATCAGCGAGAACGCCGCCGTCTTTCGCCTTGCGGGGGAGATGGTTGAAGAGCTTGTGCGAGCCGAGGCAGAGGGGACGCTAGGTAAGTTGGCGCTGCGACTCTGTGGCTGGCGAGTGCTCACATCCCTGCGAGCAGACGAAACGAAGCGGCGTTGGGCTTTATGGGCAGGCCGTGACCTTGATCTCTGAGAACCCAGCTTTGCGTTCGCTGCGCTAGCATCTTCGCCTTTGTCGCGCTGAGATCCCAACGTGCAAAGAGAAACCCCACCCCGACTCCTTTGCTGAGTCTCTCGCTTCCCGCCAGCGTCCTCCCTCGGTCCTTCCTCCCTCACCACCTCTCGAATCTGACGAAACAACGAGCCCAACACCTCCCAGCAACTCCCCCAAACCCGATCCTTCGAACGCAACTCGGATTACCCCTCTTTTCGCTCCCTCACAAATCTACTCGATATCCTGCTCGCCAGCGTACGCCGGCAGCCGCTTCGACCCCTCCTCCCAGGTGACAGTGCCCTTGCACAGGTCCTGAACGAGGCTGATGACCTCGTCGAACGTGCCAATGACCTGCGTGGTGGTATCGCGCTCACTGCGCGGGGGTGCGAGGTCAGTACGTGCGAGGAGGGAGAGAAGGAGAGGAGACGAACCGGAGAGTCATGGTGCCGTTCTTCACCGCTGGAGAGAGGGGTTAGTAGGAGGATTGGGGGAGGAGCGGGAGGGACGAACAAGCGAAATCGAGCGTGACGCCAAAGGGAGTGCCGAGCTCGTCGTTACGCGCGTAACGCCGTCCGATACTGGCGCCCGAGTCGTCGACACGACTTGCGAGACCAGCACTGCGAAGCTTTTGAGCTGCACCAACGCTCGTCAGCTTCTTATCGCCCTGGAAAGCGAAAGAGGGAGGGACGCACAGATTTCGCGAACGAGGGGACGGAACTCGGCGTTGCCGCTGAGGGGAACGATGAGGACCTTGATGGGTGCGATGGAGGGAGGGAGGGAAAGGACTCCGCGAGCGACGTCCGACTCGCGCGCCCAGTACGAATGCTCGAGGAGCGAGTAGAGGATGCGACCGATACCGAACGAAGGCTCGATGACGTTGGGAGTGTACTCGCGGACTGTTTGGCGAGGAGCGGTTAGGTGGGAAGGAGGAGGAGAGGGGGGAGGACGAACCGGATTCGCGGAAGGTCGTCATGTTGACGGAAAAGATGGAACTGGGGACTTCGTAGTCCTGTCCGTTCGCACCGTGGATCACCGCCTTGCTACTCGTCGCACCAATGTATCAGCTCTTCCCTTCCCTGCGACCAACCGAGCGAAACGCACCCGTTCTCGGCCAACTCCTTGGCCACGACCGCGAGCTTCTCCTCGTCCAACGCAAGGATGGCATCCTCGACCACCTTGGCCTCCTTCTTGAAGAACGGTCCAAAGAGCTTCTTCTCGATCGTAGGGACGTTCTTCGAGTAGACCTTGGGCTCCTTGAGCTGCTCGCGAACGACCATCTTGATCTGCGTCTTGGCCGCGTGAACGGTGAGGTCGTACGCCGAGCGATCGGCGCAGCCACAGCATTCGATCCAGCCGAACGAGGTCTCGATCTCGCCGTCCCAGCAGTCCGAGGCGTAGTGAGCCATCTCGTTGGACATGTGCTGGCGGAACCGGAGGCGCAGGGGGTCGATTCCGATCTTGAGGAAGAAGAGGTGGATCCGAGCGATGAAGTAGCCAAGCGTTTGGTTGTCAATCATTCCCTGCGTTCGAGGGTTAGCGGGTGGGAGAGACGGAGGACAGGAGAGACGCACGGAAGCGACGGCTTCACCGACGGTGATCTCGG
This sequence comes from Glaciozyma martinii, assembly GCA_025758715.1. Classification (NCBI taxonomy): domain Eukaryota; kingdom Fungi; phylum Basidiomycota; class Microbotryomycetes; order Kriegeriales; family Camptobasidiaceae; genus Glaciozyma; species Glaciozyma martinii. The sequence goes on along the minus strand of JANGFH010000141.1, from coordinate 26,380 downwards.
AAATGTCGGTCTTGCCGGCGGATTGGACGTCCTTGGGGAGGAGGCGCAGCTTGATGTCCTTGACGGTGTCGAAGCGCTCGTGATCCTTTTGGAGAGGGTCGACAAAGTGCTCGATTTCGGCCATGGTGAACTCGCTGCGTTGCGCGCGTGAGTGGGAGCTCGCTCGGAAAGGGGAAGAGCCACGTACCGGACGCGAAGGAGGCCACTGCGAGGGCTGATCTCGTTGCGGAACGACTTGCCAATCTGGGCAGAGGCGAACGGGACGCGTCCGTTGTTGAAGTCGAGGAGACGGTTGAAGTTGACAAAGTGGCCTTGAGCGGTCTCGGGGCGGAGGTACCTGCGTGCGTGCGTTCTTTCGTGAGCTCTCCTTCCTCCCTTTCTGCGCCCAGAGAGCCGACGCACCCCTTGATCTGACCAGTGGGACCGATGCTCGAGTCGAACATGAGGTTGAACTCGACGGGCTCGGTCACCTCGTTTCCAGTATCGGGAGAAACGATCTTGTGCGACCGCATGAGCTCTCCAAGCTCCACACCAGTGTAGTTGTCGATCTTGGCGAGGATGGACTCGTACTCGGCGACGACCTGGTCCTCGAGCTTGACGATGACCGACTTGATCTTTTTCCCCTTCTTCTTCTTGAGATCCTCCTCCTTGACGACCTCATCCTTGATCCCTCGCGCCTCCTTGTCGCCCTTGAGCCGCGCCTCGAGGACTCCCTCGACGAGGTGGTCCGCACGGAAGACCTCGTTCGTCTTGATGTCGCGCACCATCCAGTCGGTGAACTTGTCGACGTGACCAGAGGTCTTGAGCACGTCCGAGAGCGTCATGATGGTCGTGTCGAGCTCGAGCATCTCTTCCTCGATGATAAAATGCTTGCGCCAGAGGTCGACGATGTTGGTCTGGAGCGACGAGCCGGGAGGGCCCTGCGCGTGTGCTCACGTTAGCTTGCGTACGGCTTGGGCTGAGGCTCCAGCAAGGCACGCACGTAGTCGTAGAGTCCCTTGACACCTGCGTTTAAGAGCTCCTCATCAGCTCCCGCTCCGCACCCTCTCTTCCCTCGAGCTCACCTCCATAGATCTCGAATGCCGGGCAGTAGAAGAACCGCTTGATCAAGAGGCCGTCCAGCGCCGCGCGCTCAAACGGGTGCGCCTTCTTGTTGACTCCTGCGGCGGCCATGGTTGTGCTGAAAAGTCGGTTAAAGTGGGGTTTGGGTCTGCCGAGTGCTGCCTTGAGCGTAGAGAAGTGCGCCACAGTGAGCGCGTGTGAGGGTCGGTATGGGGTAGAGTCAGGGAGGGAGGAGGAGATGGCAGCCGATTTCTTTCTTTCGCTGATTTCTCCGGGCGCAGGAGTGTCTCCTCGATTTCAAAGGGTCCTTGGAGTTCGTCAGCTGGGTCTGTTTCGTTGGAGCAGGGAAAGCTGGAGGAAGGACGAGCTTACAAGCTGTTATGCGCCCTTCAGAACGCGCTCTACAGGTCTGGCGAAGCGAGCTGAGCCAGACCCACTGTCTGCGCGAGAGACCAAAAAAGTGACTTCGAATTTCGCAAGCTTCGTCGCAAAGCTCTTTCTCTCCTCGATAGCTCTCTTCGATCCTCCGAGTGCTTCACAGCGCGAAAACCCGCCCGCCCTCCGCCGAGTCCCAACTGACTGAACTAACGGTGCGAGGAAGGCGCTGCGTCCTCCTCGCACTCGCGTCCTTCCCCCACAGCCTTCTCATCGCAGATGAGGAGTGATCAATCGATTCGGATCGTTTCAGAATCCTTCGAGAGCGAACCATCCTCGAGCGCAGACGCAGGATCGTTGACGACCCTCACTCCTCCTCCCTGGGATGGGTTTTTACGCGTCTTCTCCGAGCGAACTTGAGAGGCCGTTTGATCCAAGACCGTGCATAAAACAACCAATCAAAAACACACTGAAAACCCGCTGCACCCGCTGTCCCCAGTCGCCAAAAATATCACCGGCGAGGATCGAACTCGCGACCAGGATGTAACGTGTTCACAAAAGGTAGGGTTACATAAGCATCACACTCTACCGCTGAGTTACGGCGATCCCGAAGGAGGGAAGAGAAAAGAAAATCAATCTGAATCGCAAGGGCAAGGTGATTTCGAATGGCGCCGGCCACTCGCCAATTCCCTCCCCAAGTCCCCGTGAGCTGGTGCCAGGACGTGGACGAGGGAAGGGACGTGGTGGGATGCAGGTTGACGCGGCTTGAGAGATGGGTTGGCGCTTTTAATGCATAATCCAGTGAGTTTTCGACGTCTCTTTGACTCCTGGAGAGGTACTCAGCAACAGCTGCGAAGCGCTTCGCCCGCACTCCCCCCGCCAAAGAAGCGGCTGTGAAAGAGACTGCTGCGAAGCTCAGGAAAAATGGAAAGCCACAGGTCTGGCGAAGCGAGCTGAGCCAGACCCACTGTCTGCGCGAGAGACCAAAAAAGTGACTTCGAATTTCGCAAGCTTCGTCGCAAAGCTCTTTCTCTCCTCGATAGCTCTCTTCGATCCTCCAAGTGCTTCACAGCGCGAAAACCCGCCCGCCCTCCGCCGAGTCCCAACTGACTGAACTAACGGTGCGAGGAAGGCGCTGCGTCTTCCTCGCACCCAAGGACGCGAGTCCTTCCCCCACAGCCTTCTCATTGTAGATGAGGAGTGATCAATCGATTCGGATTGTTTCAGAATCCCTCGAGAGCGAACTATCTTCGAGCGCAGACCGTTGACGTGGAACCTCGCTACCGAGCCCGCGCTTGAAGGAAGTTGCCTTCAAACATGCACCGCCAGCTCAACGCTCTTGAATGATTCCCAGACGTCTTTTTCAAGAGCGAGAATATTTGAGGAGGCAACCAAAGCCATTCCCCGCGCAAAAGGAGGAGAGGAAGCACTCGACCAAGCTCCTCCTTCGCACCGCAGCCTCGCCACCAGACCTTTGGATCTCTCCGTCGGGTCCTCAGCGCACGAAAATAACGGGGCATGCAATGCATAAACACACAAACACTACGGGGCCGCTCGCATCTTGCGCCTCGTCGCCTCCATCCCCTTGGGGTTCGCATCCGCAACCGCCTTTGCGCTCCTCGCCGCGCGCACCCACTTTTGCACGGACCCCAACTCCAGCTTGGTATTGGCGAGCTCGAACGATTTCGTCCAGACGGCGTCCTCGTCGACGAGGTCCTCGCGCGCTTCGTCGTCGAATTCTTCCTCGTGGATGACGAGGAGGACGGCAGCGAGGGGGAGGAGGACGTCGGTGATGTAGCGAGAGCGAACGAGGTCCCCGAGAGCTTCGTACGCGGGCGATCCGGTCGGTCGAGGAGTCTGGAAGAAATCTCGTAAGCGAGGGGGTCGATGGGGAGCGAGAGGTGAACGCACGCCTTGAGCCCAGTCCGAGAGAGCGTCGCGCAGGATATCAATGTGGTCGTCCAGGAGCTCGCCGTAGCGACTCATCTTGGCGAGCTTGTCTCGATCGGAGCCGCCGGCGAAAAAGAGCTCTGCAACCCCGGGTTAGCGCCGAACGACGGAGAGCGAGAGGATCCCAAATTACCATTCCACGCTTTGGCGGGCAGGAACTCGTCGTTGATGATGGCTTGGAGCGTTGCTCGGGAGCTGGCGATGAACTTGACGAGGTCCTTCTCGTATCCAGGTTTGACGTCGAGCTTCGTCTCTCCAAGCTGCGACGACGACGGGCGCATCAGTCCAATCCCTCCTCACGACCGACGAGAAAGAAAGAAACGCACCAAGACGGTAAAGAAGGCCTTTTGCTTTGGCACGAGAAAGTTTTGGCGCGGGACAGATTCCGTCGACCCGTCGAACCACTCGATCGCAAACTTGCCCGACGACTTGGGTCCCGTCGCAGATCCAATGATCCGACCGGCCCACCACCTCCCCTTGGCCTTCCCAATGACATTGAACGGGAACGTGAGCCTGTAAGCAAGGGTGAGCGATCTAAACGACGACGAGCGGGTCGAACGTACGTCTCGCCGTTGCCTTCCCTCGTCAGCTCGTCGTCCGAGGAAAGTTCGGGCGACGGGGTGCGCTTCCTGGCTGCCTGAGCTCGTGGTGGCGGTGGGGGCGGCAGAGCGTCCTCGTCTTCGGAAGGTGCATCGCGGATCGCCTCCAACTCGAGAGCTTTTCGAAGAATCTCTTTAAAGAGGGTCGTGGAAGGAGAGGTGAACGAATCGTTGGTAAAGGACTGGTCGTTGAAGCGCAGGCGACCGGCGTGCGCGCTCGAGCGAAAGGAGACAATGTTGAGCGAGGTAGGGTCGTCGAGCTTGATTTCGCGAGAGCTGTCGTGGGAAAAGAGGTCAGCTCGTGTCTTCGACTTCCGGAAGGACAGACGACGTACGCAAAGCTGAGAATCGCCTCGCTGTCGTCGAGAAGAAGGCGGATGACAAGAGGACGTGCGGAGCGCAAAGGACTGATGATCTGCAGAAGAAGCGAGGCTTTGAGTCGACGCTCGCCGCAAAAAGAAACGCGCAACTCACGTCGCCAGGCCACCAAAAGTCGGATCCCTCCCCTCCAGCGCGAACCCAGACCAGCTGATCCATCCTACCGAGGGCCCAGCCCTTGGCCCTATCCTCGTCCGTCTCCAGCGAAGCAGCATCGCTGAAGGACTGCGAAAGGATGAACGAAGACGAAGCGATCGACGCCGTCGACTTGAGCGCAGCTGCTCGCGACGAGTCATCAGCGCGGATCTCAGAGCTGCAGTCGACGAAAGAACGCACCTGGAACGACCTTGGCCACCTGAACGACCTTGGCCACCTGAACGACCTTGTCCTTGCTCCCCACCCGCTTCTCAACCGCCTTGCCCTTGCCCTTGCCCTTGCCTACGCGACTCTTCTTCTTGGGCGACTCGTCCAAACTCGCCTCCTCCTCCGAGCTCTCCGCATAGCTCACCTCCTTGCCCTTCTTCCCGCGCTTCTTGGGACTCTGCTTGAACGTCGCTCGTTCGCTCTCGCTCTCACTGCGCTCGACGACGACCTTCTTCCCGCGCGCCTTCTTTGCAGGAGAAGCTTGGTCGACGGGAGCGGCTTTGCGACCGCGTTTCGGGGAGGAGGAGGTGGCGGTCGAGGAGGGCGCGGAATTCCTGCGGAGGCGTTTGGGTTGAGAGGGCGCGGGGTCGGAAGAGGGGACGGGGGAGAGAGGGGAGGAGGTGGCGAGACGCTCTCGCGAGTTGCTGGTACGACGAGAGTCGATCGAAGAGCGTCGACGGGCCGAATCCTGTGGATTCCTGTTAGTTTCGACTCGAGCGAGGAGGGGAGAGAGACGCACGGATTCTGCACTCGATTCGATGACGACCTCGAAAGCGAACACGCGCGCTGGCTTCCCCGCCTTCGCCTTCGCAGCGACGGGCGGCGCGGGAGAATCGACTTCCATCTCGAACGCTGCATCTCCAGAGACTTGGGAGCTCTCGACGATCGAGGGCTTGACCGCTTTCCTCGGGACCTTGGCCGTTGGGGCTCGCTGGGTCTGCGTAAGAGGAGGGAGAGAGGACGAAGGCGGATCGACAGAGGGATGATCGAATTGGGTTTGAGTGAGGATGGGGAGGGAGGAAGAAGGTGGAGGGAGCTGCGTAGGCGTGAGAGCAGGGAGGTCCGACGACGGCGCGGTCTCCTCGACCTCCTCGACTCCAGCAAGTCCGGCCTTCCCACGCGCGCCGGCGTGTTCCTTCCCCACTTTGGCTCCCTTGGGCTTGCGGAACCCCTTGTTCTCCCCAACCGCTTCGACCGTCGCATCGGGAGACGACGCGCTCCTACTCGGAGAGGCGGGATCCGCTACTTCCCTAATGCTCGGATCGACCGAACGGCTCTTAGAACGCGCCACGTTCCCCTTGGTAGTCGTAGTCGACGTCTGCGAGGTCGGGAGAAACGCGTCGGCGGCGACGATTCGCATCGGGTCTGGCGAGTCGTCCACGTCCGTTTGGGTCGGGCGGTAGCTGGAGGAGGGATAGTGGATCTGAGTCGGCGTAGGCGTGGGCGAAGGGAGCGTGGCGGGTTCGGGGGAGAAGCGGGTCGGAGCTGGAGAGGAGTTGGACTGGACATCGTCGTCGGGGACGGGAGAGGAGGGCCGCTGGGGCTGGGGCGCGGGGGGGGAGGGGAGAGAGAGGGCTGAAGAGGAAGGTGCCGGTTGGGATGGGAGAGTCGGGAGGGAGGAGACGGGCGGATCGTCGCGGTAGGAGGTGAGAGAGGAGGTGAGGGTGGGGGCAGAGGAAGGCTGTCCCTTCTCTGTCGCAGAGTCGACGGCGGCGACTGGAGAAAGACTGGGAGGGGCTGAAGGTTCGACTGGCGGTCCTGGGTCCTCCTGCGCCTGCTCCTTGGTCGTCGTGACCGTGTTGCCCTCCTCGACCTTGTCCGTCACCGCAGCACCATCTCCCTCCCCTCCGTCGCCCTCCAAAGCCCCTGACGCTGCAGTTTCCTCGACTTGGTCTACAGTGGCGCGAGTAGGGGAAAGGAGAGGCGGAGAGACGCGTTCCTCTGGTGGGTGGGACGTGAGGAGGGAGGAGGGAAGGCCGCCGGGGAACGCAAACGGCTCTGGGCCAGGTGCTGCTGCTGCCGGAGGAGATGGGAGGGGTGGCGGGTCCATAGAAGCGCTTGTGGGTGTAGTCTTGTGCTCCAATAGTGCGGAGGAGGAGGAGGAAGAAGAGAGACTTGCGCGACGGCACGTTCGACCTTGGGAGTCCCTCTGCCGACTTCCTCGCGGCGGCAGTTGCTCTACTCGCACACAAACAAACACCAACTTGGGCGAAACAGAAGCAGATCGAACAGCAAATCCGCTGTGCGCGCCAGGAGCTCCTTGGAATATCAATACACCGCGCTTCCTCGCCTTATAGATCCACCACACGCGACTTGCGGATGCTAATGTCCTCTCTTGGCCTGCGCAACCTCAATCGTCAGCTCCCACTCGCCATCGTACAGTCGGAAACCGCGCACCGGTCCTCCCCATCTACTGCCACAGCTCCCAGTCGCTCCACCACCTTCATTCCCGAGAGCACGCGTCCAAAGATTCTGTGTTTGGATGGGGGTCAGGGTGTCGAAATGAAGGAAGGAAAAGGACGAACGTGTGACGCTTGTCCAGGTGGGGAGTCGGGCCAAGAGTGATGAAGAATCTGGAGGTGGAGAGGTGTCAGGCCTGCTTGGGAGTCGCGTAGGGGAGGGAACGAACTGTGAGCCGTTGGTATTAGGTCCGCTGTTGGCCATCTTTAGAGCAGGGATCAGTAAAAGAACGCTCAGCACTCGAGGGAGAGACGAACAGCGAGAATCCCAGCGCCAGTGAAGCGAAGGTCAGGGTGCTGCAGCAGCGCGCTCCATCAGATCTCAGCTCCTCCCTATAACGCCCAGGTACGCACAATCTCATCCTCAAACTTGTCCCCATAGATCGAGGTTCCTCCCCGCCCAGTCCCTGTAGGATCTCCTCCCTTCGTCCCCAGTCCTCCGGTCAGCTTCCTCCTTTGCCCACCAACGCGACAAGAGCTCACCTGAATCATAAACTCGTTGATAATCCTGTGGAAGACCGTCCCTACGAGGCGCACCAACTACATCAGCCTAGCGACGACCCAGCGCGCAAGGAGAAGTACCGCTGTAGTATCCCCGCTTCGCCAGTTCCAGAAAGTTGTTGCAGGTCTTGGGAGCGTGCTCCGTGTAGAGCTCAATGATCACCGTGCCCATGGACGTCTCGAAGACGACGGCCTGAACCATTTTGAGGGAGGAGGAGGGGGAGGAGGCGAGCTGGAGGAGTTGGGCCTTTGGCGGTCAGGCTGGAGGTGCTGATGGTCTGGCTGCGAAGTACGAACTGGGGGCGTGAGGAGTACAGGCGGCGTGAGTGTAGGAGTACAACCAGCAGCGGGCGGTCACCTCGAGATCTCGAGGTCGACTCTCCCTTCTCCTCTTTACAGACTTGCACTCGGTCTAACGGCGACTAGGCAGCACTGGCACCAAACCCAGGCCACTCGGCCACCCTCCCTCGCTCCTTTGGCCCCTCCCCATCCTCCTCTGCTCCAGCATCGGGAAGCACCACCCCTCTCCGCCACGCCCTCTCCCTCTCTTTCATCCCTTCGCCCCGCGCACCTCCTTCCCCAATCCCCATCACCCGAAACAATATCTACTCTCGCTTGACACGCGGCATCTCTAGCGCAACCGTGCGGGAGGAGGGGAGATGGAGAGACGAGCAGGAGCGGGCTCAGAGGGAGGGGAACCCGGCGAGTTGGGCTGTATTGGGGGTTGCGATGGGGTCAGAGGGAGTAGGAGAGGATAGAGGGCGAGAAGGAAGTTGGGGTGGTCGACCTAGGGACGCTGTCACGGGAAGGAGGATCGCAAGCGCGAGCGTCATGGAATCGGCGTTCAGCAGGAGGACGCTCTACACGGACGAACCGTCGAGTTATTCGGCGTTGGGGCAGGGACAGGTCGAGGAAGAGGAGGAGGGATCGGTGTTGGGGAGTATTGTGGAGCACGAGGAGGAGCGAGAGGAGGAGGAACCGCTGCTTTCTCATGGTGCGGAGGCGAGGTCGCGCTTCCAGATCTGGCCACTCTCGTCGGTCGGCAAGAACGTCTTCAAGTGCGTGCTGGCGTACTTGCTGGCGGAGCTCTTCACGTTCGTGCCGGCGTTGGCGGAGGGGATTGGAGCTCCGTTCGAAGTGGATGGACCTGTGCGGAATGCTCACGTGTGCGTCGTCTCCCTGCTTCTTTCGGTCGTCGCTGATGGTGAATGCAGCATCGCTACCGTCGCCGTCTACTTCAACCCCGCGAAAACTATCGGTGCGATGATCGAGGCGGACCTGTTCATGCTGGTCGGAGCAGCCTACTCGGCGTTCGTTCCCTCTCTCTGTCCTGTGCTCGCCGGTGCTGATACAACGGACAGGTTCCTCTGCTGCGGATCCATGGCTATGACTGTCTTCCTCGATGGTTACGGGCTCGAGCGACTGGCGCACCTAATCGTGCTGGTCTTCTGGCTCGGTTGCGGATTCGCCGTCCTCGCCTACATCAAGGTCAAAGTTAACAAGGTGCGCTGTGGTCTTCTTGCCATCGAGCTTCGCTAATTCTCTGCAGCCTACCCTCACGACAGCCTGCTCGATGGTCTCCCTCATCTGCTCCGTTATGTTCGCAGTCTCGTCCTTCACCAAGCTGGCATTGGCTAACCCCCTCACGCAGCATCACCAAGGAAGGCGCCTTCCACATTGGCCACTTTCACTCGCAGGCGATCCTCCAGATCTTGATTATCGTCATCATCGGAACCACCATCAGCAACGTCCTTTGCTTCGCGTTGTGGCCGAGCAGCGCGACGACCAAGGTGCGCTAGCGCAGGATTCGTACGAAAGAGGGAGCTGACGTTTGATTCAGCTCCAAGGAGATCTCAACAAGACGCTCGAATCCTTCTCAACCCTCCTCGGAATGCTCACCAAGACGTTCCTCCTCGAGTCAGTCCTCCACCGTTCCCTCTTCGCTCGAGCTGACCCCTCTACAGGGACGACATCACCACTCCTCCCTCACTCCTCAAATCCGCCATCGACGCCCATCAATCCTCCTTCACAACCCTCCAGTCCTCCCTCTCTCAAGCAAAGTACGAATTCCTCGATTCCCGCATCCGCAGCACGTCGCGCGCGTACGACGACGCGGTGCAGAGTATGACGAGGTTGGCGCAGGGGTTGACGGGGATGAGGAGTGGGTGCACGCTGCAGTACGATTTGATGAGGGCCGCGTTGGAGGGGGAGGAGAAGGGGGATGAGAGGATCGTGTTGGACAAGTTCAAGGAACGGGTTGGGGAGACGCTGCGACAGCTTTCCGTGCGTCCGCTCTCCTCTCCCTTCGGTTACTGCGACTGAGTTCTTTAACCGCAGCGAACGAGCCAAAGAACCCTCGCCCTCCTCCGTACCTCCTTCTCCCGTCCTCCCTCCTCCCCTTTTTCCGACCTCGAAGACTCCCCCCTCTCCTCCGACTCCCTCCTCGCCCTCAAGCGCGAGCTCGAACAAAGTCTAACCCTCTTCAAGCGCGCCCATTCCCGCGCGATCAAGATCCTGTACCGACGACTGCCGGCCAAGACGATGTATGAGGGGAAGGACCCTTTTGCGGACCCAGAGGCGTTTAGGAGGGCGGTGGGGGGCGAGGATGATGGGCCGAACGACAACCTGTTTCGCATCTACTATTTGTGCGTTGATTCTCTCGTTGAGGCTTGGGGGCGAGCTGATCCTGGTTGCAGCTGCTTTAATCTCGAGGAGTGGGTCAAGGAGCTTGCGTGTCTGGTCGAGACGTTTGTGGAGATTAGGAGCACGGAGGAGGAGGTCGAGAGGCTTGCGATTGAGCGGAGGCGGAGGTGGGGAGGGTTCGCGACGTTGATGAGAGGGTGGGGAGGGGGGATGAGTCGGAGGAAGAGGAGGACGATGGGTCAGCGAATGGCGAGGATCAAGGAGGCGTTCTGTGAGTTTCTTTCTTGGGTGCGAGGTCGCGGTCGAGCTGACGGTATGGGCAGCGGGACTCACGAAGAGGAGCAAGCCACAGAACCCGTTCCCCAAGATCGTCGATGGCGCCCTCACTTCGCATCAAGTCCCGGCGTCCGAACTCTCGTTTGTCGGGCAGATCAAGTACGCTTTTTGGCGCCTAGGTTGGCATATGCGTCAGCCAAATCTACGCTTCGCGATCAAAACTGGCGTTGGAGTGGCGGTGCTCGCGAGTGCGGCTTTCATTCCTGGGACGAGACCGCTGTGGTTGGCTTGGAGGGGCGAGTGGGCTTTGATCTCTTGTGCGTCTTCCGCTCTCGCTGTCTCGCTGGATTCGGGAGTTAACGAGGCGCAGACATGGTGATCATGGCGCCGACGCTGGGAGGGACGAACTTTCTGGCGCTGGGAAGGATTGTCGGGACTTTCTTTGGGGCGGGGGCGGCTGTGGCGATCTGGGTGCGTCGCTCCTCTCTCAACGCCTATCGAAAGCTGACGCATCGCGCGCAGAGCGTCTTTCCCGAGAACGCAGTCGCCTTACCTCTCATGGGCGCGCTCTTCTCAGTCCCCTGCTTCTACGTTATCGTCACTCGGGTGCGTCCTCCTCCCCCGCTGTGCGAGCTTGTGAGCTGATTGAGGTTTTGGACAGCCGCAATACGGACCTAGCTCTCGCTTTGTGCTCCTCACGTTCAATTTGACGTGCCTCTACGCGTTCAACCTCCGCGAGATCGACACTCACGTCCTCTCCATCGCTTTCCATCGCTCTCTCGTGCGTGAATTTTCCGACTACGGTCTCGTGCGCAGAGTACTGATGGTTTCTTCTCAAGGCCGTTGCGTTTGGAGTCGCATGGGGACTCGTCGTGACGAGCTACATCTGGCCATTCGAGGCTCGTCGAGAGCTTCGCAAAGGACTATCCGAGTGCGTTAAACTTTCTCTTGCCGTGCTTCTCATTGCTAACGAGCTCCACCCAGATTCTTCCTCAACTCGGCACACCTCTACGAAACCCTCGTCAGGGCGTACTCGACTCCTCCTCCCGCCCTCTCCCAGATGCACACTCGGAACCCGAGCTACGCCGACAGGGAGTCTTTGACTGAGCGTTCTCCGCTCCTCTTCACTGCCGAGGCGCAGAAGCATCTCCGCGACGTCGCGGACGACTTTGTCGAGATGGAGGTCTACTTGCAGCTTTCGCTGATCAAGGTGCGTGCTCGTCGTCGAAACTCGTAGTCACTGCTCACGAAACCCCTTGAACAGCTTTCGGGTCTTCTGGATTCGACGAAGCATGAACCTCGGCTCAAGGGACCTTTCCCCGTCGCTACCTACCGGTCAGTCCCATCGCGGCCTTCATCTCACGCAACTCGCTGACGAGCAACTCTCGCAGGAACGTTCTCACGAGCTGCCAAAGCATCCTCGACCTGCTCACCTCGATGCGAACCGTCACCACGCGCGAAGCATGGTACACGACCGTCCGACGTGATTTCGTGATTCCCGTCAACCGGGAGCGTCGAGAGATGGTTCGTCAGCTCCTCCCCTCGTCGGCGCCTACTGACCTTTCGCACAGGTGGGCAACGTGTTGTTGTACCTCTCCCTCCTCGCCTCGGCACTCTCGCTCAAGACACCTCTGCCGGCGTACCTCCCTCCGGCTGCCGAAGCTCGTGATCGCCTCGTTACGAAACTGCGATCTCTCCCAATCGTCAAGAAGCGGATCGTACGGGGCGGAAGTGAGGGGCTTCTCTACCTCGCTTGTACGTTGCTCGCTCCTTCTACGAGAACATGTGCTAATCAGCTCGACAGACGCGCTTACGATGAAGGACGTTATCGCCCAGCTCGACAGCCTCGGAAAGACGTTCCAGCAGCTATTTGGAGTCATTGGTACGTCGCTCCCCGCGCGCATCCAGGGAGCGCTGCTCACCCTTTTCGCTGCAGGTGGCGTCAATTCCAAGGACGAGTTTGAGGCTCTGTTCATCACGCATGAGGAGGAGGGATCGCAGGAGGATTCAGAGGAGGAGAGGAGCAATAGTAGTACAGACACTGAGGACGAGCGCAGGACGCAATAGATTTCTTGTTCAACTCTGCAGACGCTGGCTCTCGCAGCGGGAGAAGGAAAGGGTTGCGAAAAATAGATTTCCAGCTCGGGCAAGCCCAGAGCATCAAGGAAGGAAGGGGAGGAACAAAGAGGTAACGAAGTGGGGGAGGGGGTATAACTGCACGGGGGAAGGCGGGGTTGGCTTAAGCGCCGTTCGGGGACAACGCTTGCTGCTGCTGCTTGGACGCGCTGGACTCTTTGAGCGCGAGAAGCTGCTTGGAGCGGAACGCCTCGTAGTGGATCTGAGCCGTCGTCTCGATCAAGTCTTGGAGGTGGGTTCTGCGGCGGAAAGGTCAGTGCGAAAGCTGGGGATGAGGAGTGGGAGGACGAACCGGGTGAGGAAGTTGCGCAGGTAGTTGAACTCGCAGTGCTGCTCGTTCTCGACGTTGATGACGCCCCACCGGTTCTTGCGGCCTCGCACGGGCTTGCCGTCGATAATGACGTTGCGTTCCGATCCAACGACAGCGAAAGGGATCATGTTCTGCGATGATAGATCGTAAGCGACGAGCGGGAGGACGGAGAGAGAGAGGAACGCACCCGGATCGCCTCGTTCAACTGCGTCTCCTCCGCGTCGTTCTCTTCATTATCGAAAGGGTAGGCACGGATGTTGTGGTGCGCGAGCTCGGCGCGAATCTAGAGAGGGCAACCCGTCAGTGCGATCCCATGCGGTTGAGAGCGAGAGGAACGCACGCGCTGCTTGAACGCGTCCCTCTCATCGAGCGTCAGGCTGTCACTCTTGGCAATGATAGGAACGACGTTGACGACTTCGCTGAGCTTCTTCATGACGGTGATATCAATCGCCTTGAGCGAGTGACCGGTAGGGGCGATAAAGTAGAGGCAGCAGTGGATGCGGGTATCGACGATGTACTTGTCGCGCATGGCGGTGAGCTCCTTGCGGAGGTAGGCCGAGTGCTGGTCCTTGATGTACTTGATGATGGGGTCCCAGCTGCGTTCGGGGTCAGTCACGTATTGGGGAGGAGGCGGGGGAGAAGAGGGACGCACCAGTTCTCGTTGTTGACGAGGTCACCGTAGCCAGGGGTGTCGACGATGTTCAAGCGCAGCTTGACGTTGTTCTCCTGCACGACTGTCGGCACGTCTTTGGTTAGCTCTCGTGGTTTCCGTGCGCATGAGCAAGAACGCACTGTGCGAGACCGCCTGGATCTCAGTCGTCTGGCGAACGGGCTCGTCGGGCTCGAATCGTCCCTTGGTGTCGATCAGGTGCGAGGCAAAGATGGTGTTGATCAGGGTCGACTTGCCGAGTCCGGTTTGACCTGAGTGGGAGGGAGGGAGTTAGCGCCTGCTGCGTTGCTGGCGGGTTGTCGTTCGTGACGTTAAAGTGGGAGCTCCAAGGACCTCGGGGGTACGGGAAGCAGCAGGGTGACTCGAAGGAGAGCCTGGGTACGCCCTGCTGCGTTCCAGGGCAGGAGGGATCCCTCCTCGAGACGCGCTTCCACCGTAGCAGCAACCCGTCCACCTTCCAACCCCCTCGACCCCAACACCACCCCAACCACCACCAAAACCCCCATTCAGAAGAGCGTAGTACATCCCACGCGCGTCTCGCTGCCCAGCTCCTCGAATCTCGCCCGCTCCCCAAGACGCCGCTCGTGCCCCGTTAGCAGCTCCAACGGTCGTCCCTGCCTCCTACTTGCTCCATACTTGCTCCAGTCCCCCCTTCTTGCCGCAGAACAGTCAACATAACTTACCGACCACACAAACGTTGAACTGGAAGCCTGTTCACCACGGTGCACGTCAGCACTGTCCCGTCGCGGGTGAGGAGCGGATGAAGCTCACCTCGCTTGAGAAGCTTGTGCTCGATCTGGCGGGTGATGGAGTCAAATCCGACACTGTAAGGTGGTTGGGAGAGGTGGAGGAGAGAGTGGAATGAGGTGATGGTTAGCTCTTGCGGCCGTGCGTGGAGTCGAGTGGTTGCTGCTGGAGTTGGGGCTGGTGCTTACTAGCTGTTGAGACGAGTAATGTCGTTCAAGTCACCTTGAACTGGTTGATGAACTGCAGCTGCCATCCTGAGAGTAGACTCGAAGCTGAGGGAGGGGAGGCGGAGGAGGAAGAGAGGGCGCGCGCGCGCGCAGGCTCTTGACCCTTTCTCGTGTTCTTCGACGCCGGCGGCCGAGCTGTTAGCAGACCCCAGCGATGGCTCTCCAAGTTATCGACCTTTGCAGCAGCTCAGATGAGGAACCTGCACCGCGACCGCGACCTCGAACGCAGCAAGGCGGACGACCCTCCCTCTCGAACCAGCAAGGCAGAGACCAGGCGACGCCCCGACCTCGTAACCAAGGCGGAGCATCTTCGAGTGGGAGTGGAAGGAACGGCGCGGTCGGAGGAGCTGGAGGTGATGGGACTGGAGCTACGACGCCGCGAGCTGGGACGGGTGTGGTGGGGAGGAGCCGAGCTTCGGGAGCGATGCAGGCGGAAAGGGGGACGGTTATTACCCTAGGAGACAGTAGCGATAGCGCGGGCGAGGACGACAGGGTGAACTCGAGCTGCATTCCAGTGCGCCGGAGTATGGAGCTGAAACTAGGTCCGTCGCAGGCAAGGCCCCCGCGACGAACACCTACGCCCTTCAACAAGACGAACGCCGAGTCTCCGAGAAAGCAACCTCCAGTCACGATCAGTTCGGACGAGGAGGACGCTCCCGTACCTTCGGCTGGTCGCATTCCTCCACGATCTCGTGCCTCCAACAACCAGGTGAGCCTCCTCTCGCACGCTTCGCCTTTCTCCACGCACGTACTCAGACTTCTCCAGCCTCGTGACGCAGATCACCAGATCGAGACGCTCACGCTCCTGGATACGAGCGACGAAGACGAAGACCTCCCTCCCGCTTCGACCTTCTTCCGTCGCTCCTCCCCTCGGCACGAGCTAGCGAAAGCTCAGTCCGCCGCCGCAGGATCAGCTCCTCTCCCCTCCGCCTCCCAAAAGAAGCGCGAACCCACCTCCTCGACGTCAAACGCCAAACCGACTCCCTCGCAGCCAAAACCGGCACCGACAACCGTCGAAGCTGGCAAGGACGCTCCTCCCCCTCCCGCCGCGCACCATTCCCTCGCTCCAGCCGCCGACGCAATTCCACCTCCCCAGCGCGGTCTACCTCTCCCCCAACAGCAGCAGCAGCCGCCGCGAAAGGAGGTCGTTCCAGCGACAGGCCCAGTCCTTCCTCTCCCTCCGGACGCCTTTGCGCAGCCGCAGAACCTCTTCAACGCCGCTCGTCCTCAGCTTAAG
Source organism: Glaciozyma martinii (assembly GCA_025758715.1). Taxonomy (NCBI): domain Eukaryota; kingdom Fungi; phylum Basidiomycota; class Microbotryomycetes; order Kriegeriales; family Camptobasidiaceae; genus Glaciozyma; species Glaciozyma martinii. The sequence goes on along the minus strand of JANGFH010000141.1, from coordinate 10,666 downwards.
TTGGGAGGAGAAGGCGGTTCAGGGAGCGTCTCGCAAGCTGCGGAGCGAGCCTTTACTGGAGCGCGGAGGGAAGCGGGCTCGGCTTCAGCGGGGGAGCGGTCGACTGGAAGCTCGTTGGCGATCGCGGGAGGGCAGAAGGCGCAGTTGGACACCGGAGCGCCAGCAGCCGGACTCGACTTGCCTTCTGGCGCCACTTCCGCTCCCCGACACCGTCCTCAGCCCCAGTCATCGTCGGGGAGCGGACTGGGCAGAGCCATCCAACCTCCTAGCCCAGCGGAAGCAATCCCCATTCCTCTCTCCAGCTTCGCCCACCTCCCTCCAAGACCTCAGCCTCCGTCGCACGCCACTCTTCCATCTCGACCCCCGCCTTCGAACGATACCTCTGGAGTTCCTCCGCACAACGGAGTGGGATCGGGCACGTTGACCGTCGTTCCTGCTCGGCAAGAGTCTCAAGGAACGGCGGGCTCAAGCGAAGGGATCCTCGGCGGACTTTCTTTCGACTTCGCGCAGCGAGCTATCATCTCCAAGTCGCTCCCTCATCCGTCGCCGGACTCCCGACCCACCCAGAAGATCCCCACCACTCTACGATCCCACCCCTCGCTCCCCGACAAGCCTGGAACTCCCACCTTCCTCGCTGCCAAACACTCTCCCGCTCCTCGTCCCGACCTCTCGCAGCCGTACTCGCCTCTACCCCAGGCGTCCGGCTCCCAGCCCCCAGCCCAGCGGAAGCTTGTGCAAATTAAACGCACGTCGAAATCCTATCTGGGGCCGAAGTGGCAGCCGGGGAGTAACCCAGCGGAATCGACTCTCGAGGCCGACCTCGACGACCTCTCCCTCGGATCGCAGGCTCTTCCCAAGGACGTCGTTCCCGACCTCGCTGGACGACTTCCCCCTCCCCTCCCCTCCTCCCACCAAGCCTCTCCCCGTCCCTCTCTCGATGTCGCCCGACCGGATCGAGCAGTGGCCCCGCAGACGAACCTCCAAGCTGCTACCGGTCCTCCCTCGATCGCCGATTCCCTCCGTGCCGAAGGACGACCGCGGGCTTCTCTTCCCCCTCCCTCGAACGCGGAGCTCGGTGCGCGTCCAATCGCTGCTCTTCCGCCGGTATCGGGGGGGAGGCGAGCGAAGCGCGCGTCTTACGGGATTTTCGAGCCGACTGGGAGGACAAGCATTCCGGTTGGTGGGAGCGAGAGGGGATCGGATAAGGGAGAGAGCGAGGATGGTCCGGCGGTGGGAGAGAGTGAGAGGGGATCGACGCAGGGAGAGGAGCTGCAGGAAGGCGAGAGGAGGCTTACCGCCGCCGAGAAGGGGAAGGGGAGGGCGAGGGAGGTTGACGAGGTCGTCGGCTCGTCTTCGACCACCGCAAGTTCCACCATCCCTCCTCGACTGGAAGCTCCACCAGTCGCTCCCGCCAGTGTATTGACTCAAGTCGGCCAACTCGGAGGTCGTATCGGGAGCCATCTCTCCAAGCGCCGAGCCGAAACCCTCCCTGTCGTCGAGCCTACGAAGCGCTTGAAGCAGGGTCGAGCGAGCGACGGAACGTTCGAGGTCAAGGCGACTCTCTCGCAAGTCTTCGTGCCGAGAAGGGATGGCGGCGAAGCGACTCGCCAGCAGCACGTCGCGATCGAGTACCAGCCCGACCCAGCGGCGTCGGCGATGGACACGACGACCGACGACGACCTCCACCTCTCTGTCAGCGCGAATCATCCCGTCGACGTTCGTCGAGGAGTCCCCAAGGCCGACGTCTTCCCCGTCTTTGTCGAGCAGGCAGACGTGGAGCTCGGCGGCGAGGAGGATGTGGTTCGGCTCGACGCCAACGTCGTCACTGGCGCTCTCAGGGATCCCGTCGCCGACGCTCAAAGGCAGAAGGATATCGCCGCGGTGCGTTCTCAGGAATTGGACCCTCGGGACCGATTGACTGACGTTCGCTTGACAGTACCTCGAGGACCAGAGGACGACGCGTTCGCACTTTCGCAACATCGCTGGACCGAGCTTCCCTGGCGAGTTTGATTCGGGCGTTCAGGACGACGTCAGCTACACGCTCGCGAAGCACCTCGCCCACTACTCTCATCTCCCCGAAGAAGATCGGCCCGAGCTGGACACGACGTACCAGAAGGAGCTGTTCGAGAACATGATCTTCGAATCGAACGCGAACGAGGTGCGCCTTCCCTCTTCACCTTGAGACCCAGATAACTAACCTGGTCCTCCCCTTCAAGATCATGCCCCGCTACAACCCTCGCATCCGAATCTTCCCTCCCGACGACGGCGACAAGCCTCACGCTCCTCCCTTCGAGTTCTACTGGACGAATCGCGTCGTCTACCCTCCCGACCTCCTCCCCGAGCAGTCGCCTGGGTGCGACTGCGAGGGCAGGTGCCAGGACCCGGAGAACATCGATTCGTGCGCGTGTCGGAAGCGCCAGATCGAAGTTTGCAAAACGCGTGCCGACTCGAAGTACGACCGGTCGGAGCACAAGGGCTTTGCGTACAACGAGGGTGGGCAGATTGTTCCCGAGATGCTCCCCGAGCCAGAGCCTGTTTGGTGCGCGCGCCAGTCCCTCCTGTTTCCTTCCTTCGCGCTGACGTTGTGGGTCCCCAGGGAATGCAACTCACATTGCGAGTGCGACGACGGCTGCATCAACCGGGTGCGTTGGGTTGTCTCCCTTTCCGCCGAGGCTAACGTGGTACTTTGCAGGTCGTCGGACTCAAAAAAGGCGTCGACGTCGACATCTACCACACGGCGAGCTGCGGTTGGGGTGCGTCCTGGTCCTTTCGCAGCTACGGATCTCCACTGACGCTGCTCGAAAGGCGTCCGAAACCCTCCCGAAGCCGATCTCATTCTCGCTGGTACACCGCTGGGGATCTACGGCTCAGAGCTGCTTGGGACGGAAGACGTCGATACTCGTGTCAACGCGTAAGCTTGCTCTCGGCGACTCTTCTCGCGACAGCAGCAGCTGATTCCTTTCGCAGGCTTTACGAGAAGTGCGGCCGCAACTACATCTTTGACCTGGACCACTGGACGAGTTGAGTTGTCCGCCGTCGTCTGGTGCCACGAGCTGATCTTCTGCTCCTCTCAAGTCGAAGACGACCACCTCCTCGCACGGAAGGCCGCGACCGCGATTGGCCCAAAGCCGAAGAAGAGCAAGGCGAAGAAGGGCAAGAAGAATAAGCAGCAGCAGCAGCCTGTCGCCACCGAGGAAGACGAGTTCGAGGTGCCTTACTCGGGCGATGCCTTCTTTTTCGGCAACGTGGGTCCCTCTTCCTCTCTTCCTGCTTTTCGACGCAGGTCGCTGACGCTCCTTGAACAGTGGACACGCTTTGTCAACCATCGATGCTCTGGCGCCAACGCAGCGGCGCGACCAGTCTACGTCGACGAAGGCAACCTCTACCGGCCTCTCCATGTCTTCGTCGCCACAAAGAACATCCAGGTTCGTCTCGCTTTCGGCCTAGATTTCGCCTACTTACGCTCTTTTGCCTCGCAGCCTGGCGAGCAGATATGCATCTCGTACTACACCAACGACGACCCTCAGCTCAAGGAAGGTCAAAGGCTCTGCGACTACAAGAGGCTCGCCGATGACCGTCGTCGTAGGGCCAAGGATGGCCTCAAGTGCATGTGTCAGTCCCTCCCTCGCTTTCGCTCCAACGTGGATCTCGCGCTCATGATTCTTTCGTTCCCAAAAGGTGGCGAGGCGCTTTGCCGAGGGATCATGTTCAAAGATGCCAACTTGCTTCCCGCCGGCGAAAGCGACAGCGACGCTTGAACTTCCCTTCCTTCCTCTTCCTCTTCCCCACCTTGTACCTCCCCCCCAACTCGTTTTTGCAAAGCAGTTTTCGTACGAAGTCCGACGCCCGCACTCGTTTGGGTTTCGGCGCAGCTCTGTCCTCTCTCGCTCGCCCGGTCTCTCGCTCTCCACTCTCGAAGACAACTCTCTCGACAAACCCCCCCAGATCATCGAAAACAAAAAAAAGAAGTGCTTGCACAAAATACACCCCGCCCCTCCCCTCCTCAAGCACCGTACCTCGCAATCTCCCCCAAAAGTTCATTCGCCGTCTCGACCCAGCCGACCTCAGCGGCCTTGAGGACATGAACCCTAACCTTCTTGAGATCGTTGTACGAATCGGCCTTTGCGCGACAACCAAAGTTGAAGATCCTCCCACTCGCCCTGCGCACGACCGACTGGAACGCGCCGTCGTCGTCGTTCTTGAGCGTCTCGAGTTCGTCGGCCGTGTGGCCGAGGAGTTGGACTCCAATGTCGTTGAAGCCCGAGAGCCACATCTGGTTCGTGTGGTCCGCGATACTGAGGTTGAGGACGTAGCTGTGCGAGAGGGGGGGGGGTTGAGTTTTGGGGGAACGAGAGGCGAGGGAGAGGAGGGGGACGAACCGGTATTCGGGAGCGGGGTAGACGGTGTCGCACTTCTCGCAACGCCATTGGTCCTGATCCTCCATCGTGACCTTCCTGCGCGCGCGCGAAAGAGAACAGCATCAGCTCCCTCCTCACCCGAAAGAAGCGACGACGAGCAAGAACGCACTTGTTGCACTTGTCCGACGGGCAAGCGGGGTACCACATGCTCTCGTTCTTGATGAACATGATGGTCGCGCGAACGCTAAAGTACTCGGTCTTGTCGCTGTCGACCCAGTCGACCTCGGCCGTCTTGACCTCCTCGAGCGTCTTGAACTCGTCCTTCTTGAACGGCTGGTTGCTCATCCCACCAGCGTTGGAGAAGCTCTGGAACGACGTCGTCTGTCCATCGGTATCGTACCTGCGCATTCCTGCATCAGCTCTCGCCCGCTCGACAAGGAGGAGGGAAGAAAAACGCACCATCCCCTCAGCTCGTGCGCCTCTGGGATATCCGGATCGAGCGTCATCGTACTCTGCCCTCCCATGCTCAACGTCCTCCCCCCGAAATCCCCAACCTTGGCCCCCTTGAACGCGTAAACGGGGTTATCCGCCTCGGTCCACGTCTCGGCCGCGCGACCCCAGAGCGTGACGCGAACCGAGTAGCCCGAACGATCGCAGACGGTCAACTCGCGCTTCTTGATCTGCTTCTGCGTCGCCTTGGCCGTGATCTCCGAGAGCTCGCCGTTGTCCTTTACGATCCCGAGAACGTCGCAGGTCGAGTCCTTCTCCTGGTCGGCGAGGTTGCCGATCTCGATAAAGTTGTACTTGACTTGAGGCGCGCTGTCCTGGTCCTCGCACTGTTCGAGCGAGCGAGGTTAGTGGCTGGGAGGAAGGGAGGGAGGGAGGGAGGGGAGGACGCACGAGGGTGACATCGGTCGAGTTCTCAAACATGATCTCGTACTCGTTCGTGAGGTTGCTGAACTGCTTCTTGGCAATGTTGACGCGCGCCTTGGAGATGTAGTAGACCTTGCCCTCCTCGAAGATGTCGTAGAGGTTGTCGCACGCCTCGTTGAACCCGGTCGCCTTGATCTCTCCCTGCACTTCCGTCGTCAGTTCCCGTCGAAAACTGGCGCGGACAAGAAGAAGAACGCACCGTGTCGTCGAGCAGGTTGACGCTAAAGAGCTTTCCGTCTCCCTTGGCGTTACTCCAGTGCCTGATATCGCTCTTGACCGTGACCCTCGCCTTGATCGTCCACCTGCGATCGGCACTCATCAGCTCCCCTCCCTGCCTCCTTCCAGCGCTAAAACTCACTTGTTTTGGTACGGACTCAGTCCCTCGATAGGGTAGATCGGCGCTCCCCCACTCTTCTTCGCCGGAGCCTTCTTGGCCGCAGCGCTCGTGCTGCTCGCGTTCGACCCTCCCCTCTTCGCCGGCGCAGCAGCAGCGGCAGGAGCAGCAGCAGCGGGAGCAGGAGCAGCTCCTCCAGCCGCCTGCGTGACGTCCGTGACGTGCGCGCCAATCTTGGCGACGGGTCCAGAGATGGGTTCGACGGTGAGGCCGATGATGATGCTGCGTTCGCAAGGGGTGAGTCCACGCGGTTTGGTGGGGGGAGAATGGGGGGGGGGGGGGGGACGGACCGACGACCTTGGACCATGTTGCAGGCGTAGGTGGTGAGCTTGATGACGCTGTTCTTTTCGATGGAGGGAGGGTCGCTCTGGACGAGTTCGTTGAGCTGAGTCGCGAGCATGGCTTGCATGAAGTGGACGCCGTCCGAGACGATCAGGCTGCGTGGTGGAGGCGATCAGTGGGGTTCAAGGCGTGCGGAGCTGCTAGGAAGTCGCGTGGGCGTGCTCGAGGCGAGAGGACGCGACGGGTTGGCGCGTTCGTGCCAGGGGAGGAGGCGGCACTCGACCCTCTTTCCCGTCGTCCTCCCCCATTCCAATCACTCTGAAGAAGACCTTCCCCTCCTCCGAGAGTAGCTAGTCCCCCGTTGCCTCCCTCTGGGCGGCCGAGAGAAGGGACGCGCAAGGGGGGAAGGCGCCACTCGACACCCTCACCCCCCTCACCCCTCGGCTGCTCCACACACTCGAAGGACTAATCGCCAGTCTTTCCACGAGCACCCAGTTCCTCTCCCCACCCGTTCTCCTCGCGCACCTCCTCCCACGACACCGACCTCTCCGACTCAAAGGCGAAAGAAGCGTACCGGAAGCGGTCGACGCCGTTAGTGTTGCTGACCTTCTTGACGCTGAGGACTTGAACGACAGGTTCGGTAGCGATGGGGTCGTCCTCGACTTGGTCGTGGATGGAGCTAGAGTGGCGAGTCAGCTCGGGCGCGTCGTCGTCGTCGTCTTGAGAAGAGGCCAAACTTGCCGGATTGCTCCTGCTGAGAGGTCGACATCAGAGCGGGGAAGTTCTTCTGCCATTTCCTAAGTCCAAGTTTGGCTGGAGAGAGTCGAGTTGGAGAGGGGAGAGGGGAGAGGGACGAACGCGCGCCAGTCGCGACTAAATTATGATTTAATTTATCAAGTTCAGCAGTGTAAGTGGGGTAACTGCCTCGAGCTAGAATTACTTGCTCCCGGAGTTCCTGTTACTCAACCTCTCAACTAACCCGAAAGTGAGTAGTCAATACGGGTTGCTAAGGAGACCTGAGAAGGCTGACTAGGCAGTTCAAACCGTGCAGGTTTCAGCTTAAACGCGTCCTTCCTTCGCCTGCTCAAACGACCACCCTCAGCAGTCCTCGGGCAGTCTCAAACGATGCAGTCTCAGCCAGGAACACCTCAAAAGGTTCTCGTTACTGGAGCAGCACACTCTTCAATCAAGAGCTTCGTCACCAAACTTACAGCTCTCCAAGCCAAGCACTCGTTCTCCCTCTGCCTCGCCCTAGACCTCTTCTCAGGCGTCGAGGACGACTCGCTCGAACTAGCGGAGCTACTGGCTGGGAAGATCGTCGTCCCCGTACAAGTCTACGTTGCGGTTGGAGGAGGCGTCATCCCGCAAAAGGTGCTGGACAAGGTCGCGCGTGGGGAGGAGGTCTGCACGAATGTCACGTTGCTCGGTGCGTTCTCCTTCGGCCGATTGGGGGGATACGAGGGCTGACTGTAGCGCAGGCAAATCTGGGCTCCTCACGCTCGCGAGCGGTCTCAAGATTGCGACCTTTGGTGGAAGCTACGACGAGGCGCTCTTCGAGTCTCCCGACTCCACCCCCGTACGCTCCTCGCCCCGTCCCTTCCTTCCCAAACTAACCAGCAGTACAACTGCAGTCGGGACCCCACTTTACCTCCGCCTCCCTCACTTCCTTCCTCTCGACCCTCTCCCCAGCCCCCTCCAACTCGTCCCTCCCCGCTCCTCCCGCCCCCTCTGCCGACATCCTAATCACCCACGCCCTCCCTTCCTCCCTCCCCCTCCTCTCCGCCAAACCCCTCGTCCCCACCCCCGGATCCAGCTGTGCCCCACTCGACGCGCTCGCCAAGGCGGCGCACGATAAGTACCACTTTGTTGGAGGTGCGGGAGTCTTCTGGGAGAGGGAACCGTTTGCGTGGCCGAGGGAGGAAGGTGGAGGAGTCTGCAGGGCGATCTGCTTGGGCGAGATGGGGAACAAGGCAAAGGAGAGGGTACGTTTACGTCTCATACCACCTCGGGCTCCTCCTCCCCCGCCGGACGCTCTCCTCAAGAACGGAAGCTAACCCCTCTTCTTCCGGATGCAGTGGTTCTACGCCTTCTCCATCACCCCGCGCGCTGCAGCCCCTCCCAACCCCGCCAACGCAACCGCCTCTCCCTTCTCCGCCACTCCCTCCGCACGCGGTACCAAGCGTCCCGCCGGCTCGCTCGATACCGATTTGAACGAGTACGGCGTGCCCAACTACATCTTTGGCGGTGGAGATCGGGGAGCCAAGAAGGGTCGAGGAGGAGCTGGAGGACCGCCGTGCGTTTCGTTTCTCTGTCGCGCAAGTGGGATGGGTCGCTGATCTGGATCGCAGACCGGATCATTATACGTGCAATATATGTGGGGAGAAGGGGCATTGGATCCAGGAGTGCCCGAACAGGGCTGAGCGAGACGCAGCGCGTCCTCCGCGCGGAGACGTTCGTCCTATCCAACGTGCGTTTCCTCTCTCTCCTCGACTCGAATCCAAACTAACCCCACACTGAACGCAGCGGACGAATGCTGGTTCTGCCTCTCAAACCCCAAGCTCACCAAGCACCTCATCGCCTCGATCGGGTCAGAGACGTACCTCACCCTTCCGAAGGGCCAGCTCCCGCCGACGAGGACGAGTGGCGCGACGAGCGAAGTCTCGCCTGTGCCTGGTGGAGGACACGTCCTGTTGATCCCCGTGCGTTCTCCCAGCGTGCGGCGTCAAAGAAGGGAAGCTGACTCTACGCGCCCGCAGATCGCGCACTACCCTACGCTCCTCTCCATCCCCGGGGACCTCGCAGAACCCATCATCTCCGAGATTGACAAGTACAAGATGGCGCTCCGAGACTGCTACGCCACGTTTGGTGCCAAACTCGTCGCGTTCGAAGTGGGGCGATTGAGCGGCAAGGGTGGGCACGCGCATGTGCAGGTGCGTCTCCTTCCCTTTCTACCCCCTCTCAAGGCGCTAGTTGAGCCCCTTGCGCGCGCAGATCTGTCCCGTTCCTGCAGACCTCGCTCCGACGACCGAAGCCGTCTTCCGCGCCGAGGGGGAGAAGCACGGAATCGTCTTTGAGGAGGACGGAGCAGCGGCATTGGAGCGCTCGAACGTCTCGGAGAACTACTTCCGCGTAGACCTCCCCGACGGCTCGATGCTCGTTCACCTCATCCAGCCCGGAGCGCCGTTCAACCTCCAATTCGGTCGGTGAGTTTTTCGGTTCCTCGGCGTTTAAGATGGGAGGAAGGCTGATGAGGGGTCGGGTAGGGCGACGATGGCGGTCTTGTTGGGGATTCAGGAACGGACGGATTGGAAGGCGTGTACCAAGTTGGACGCGGAGGAGAAGGCCGATTGTCAGAGGTTCAAGGCGGCGTTCAAGAAGTTTGATCCGAGTGAATGAGCGGGGGTGGGCGGGAATTGAAGATGGGTTAGGGACACGTTGATTCGGTGCGAGATTCCTGCTCTGCGTTGAGGTTGGTGCGGGGTAGCGACGGGAGGAGGTGCGTCGTCGTCGATGCCTGCTCGCGGTTTCAAGACTGACGAGAGATCTCGCTTCCTTCACACCTTCCCTCCTCGACCTGTCGCCCTTCTCTCAGGACCAGCTCGCGTCCTCGCTGCTCCAAGTGCCGCCACTTGTCTTGCGAAGCTCGCACCAAGGTCGGGCTAGCGAAGCGGCTCATCACCGCTTCGTGGTCTCACCTTTCGCCTGCGCAGTTTTTCCTTCCATCTCGCGGGATACTACCGTGCGGTCGATACTGCGATGATGCTCTCCAGGTGCGGGAGGGCTACAGAGTCGCGCGCAAAGGGGGCTTCGAACACTGGCAGGTGGTGAGTGGCTGTGACGTGGGTTCAGGGAGTGGAGCCTGACTTCCTCCTCTCCTCTCCCTGGCAGAGCAAGTCCCAGGGAAGGGAGAGGAGGGAAGATCGCCTCGGAAAGTGCGTCTTCCCAAAGTGGCGCGTCATCGATATTCGAGGGCTGCGGGCCAAAACAACCTCGCAGCGCGCTTTCTCTCGTTTCTCACGCCTAACGCTCTCTAGGGTGCCCTCTCCTCTGGATCGCAGCACAGCACAGCTTCTCTCCACCCCCCCATCGCCTTGTTCTTCGCCCGCTCCTCGCTCCCCTCGCCACGCCACTCCACACACCTTCGCAAGCCTCTACCGACTCCATCGCACTCGCAGCGATGAAGGGTCCTTCTCGCTCTCCCTCCCCTCTACTACCGACGCTCGCCATCCCTCCTCCCAAGTTCTGCCCACAACGAGCAACGAAATGGCTCGTCGCAGCCGTCGGAACCGTCAGCCTCGTCGCGCTCGTTCACTCGCAGCACCCCCTCCCTCTCTCCGACTACGCACGACATGCTCGACAGCACTTTGGCGGTTTAGGTCGGGACAGCACGTGCGAGGACCAAGGGCTCTTTTCGCGGGACCCAGCGTGGCTCAAGGGGAGCGAGGAGCGACATAGGGTCACGGTGCGGGTCGCTCCCTCTCCTTTCGACTTGGAGGATTCCCCGAATCAGGAGAACACGATCCTCTCGACCCCCTTTCACCCGACTCTCGCCACCGCCCACCCCCTCCTCTTCCCTTCCCAATCCTCCGACGAACCCGCCTCTCCACCCTCGCTCGACCCTCCCCACTCCCTCTGCAAAACTCCAACAACCCACTACCTCCCTCTCCACCTCCCACCTTCGACTCTTCCCGTCCCTCCA
>JANGFH010000140.1:0-14355 GCA_025758715.1 Glaciozyma martinii | reverse complement strand
CCCTCCCCACCCCCCTCCCCTCCCCCGGCGCATCGCCGCCTCCCTCCCAGCTCCCCGTCCTCCCGCACTACCCCTCAAAGCCGCCTCCCGCAGCGCCGCCTCCCTCGCAGCCGCCTCGTGCAACCCCGCCGGTCCTCCAAAGAACCCATGCTGCGGCGCCCCTCCTCCTCCTCCCCAGCCCGACTGCTGCCCCTGCGCACCCCAAGGATTGTCCCCGCTCCACCCCTGCTTCGCCTGAGGCGCAGCCCACGAATTCGCTCGCTGGAGCGCTCCCCACCCATCGGCCTTCTGCGACGCTCCCCATCCGTCCTTCTGCGATGCGCCCCATCCATCCTTCTGCGATCCTCCCCACCCCGCCGAAGCCTGCGCGCCGTAGCCGTTCGTTCCATGCGCTGCGCCGGCTCCCCAGCCGGGGACGGCACGTGGGAGAGGTTGGCCGTACGAAGCGGGGACGGTCGAAGCTCGAGTAGGTTGGCGGTGAGGAGGGGGAGTGGGGACGACGATAGCGGCGGTGCCGTAGGCGCAGATTTCGACCTGCGCGTCGAGGTTCAGCTGAGGTTCAATCTGGAAAAGAAAAGAGCGAGCGAGAAGAGCAGAATGCACCTTTGTCTGACTGATTGGCGCCGACGAGTCGTATTTGAGCCCGAGAACGGCGTTCGCGCCTAGTGCGAGAGCTTTGGCGATGGCTGCGGAGCACGCGTGTCGACGGTCGTTCGCGAGGTCGGATTTGAGAGCGTGAGCTTCGGCGGGACTGAGGTCTTGGTGATGAGGAGGGACGTTGCGGAAGACGGAGCCGTCGATTTGGCCGATGATTTGAGCGACCTGCATGCCGGGGACTGGAGGAAGCATCAGCGGTCAAGAAGCGCACGAGGCGAGGAGAAATACTAGAGTCGGTCGTGACTGCGAAGGACGTCAGCGAGGCTTCCCACGACCTGCGGAGAGGAAGACGCACCACATATGAAGTCGTGCATCCGAAATGGGTCAAACTCTGGCGAACCGCGTCGAGAACTGATGGGATCTTGACCTCCATCTCCGTCCCACCAGTCATCGCCGCGCGCAGAAGCTCCTCGCACGCTCCCGCCCCGTCCCATCGCTGAAGCGGGATTCCTTCCCGTACCATACCCACCCCTCGCTAACCCTGCAATCCACATCAGCTGCTTCCTTCGCAAGCACGAAGCAGCGAACCACGCACTGTGAGCAGAACGCGCCGTTCCTCCGTCGTCGTCGTAGTAAGGTCCGAATCCCAGCTCGGCCTGGCCTTCGGGCGAGAGAGATTCCAGATGGTATTGATCCTGCGCCACAGACTCGAATCAGTCTCGCTGGACGCCGCGATGAGAGCCAAACGCACATCCTCGGAGAGTTTCCAGAACTCGGGGTCGTCGTAGATTCGCGTGGGATCCTCGGAAGGGTAGCGAGGGCGGCGAGGGAAGTGGGGAGCGTTCGAGTGAGAGCGAATAGAAGCTGCACGAGAGTCGTCGAGGCCAAGGCTGTGTTTGAATTCGAGAAGTTCTCGCCTGCGAAAGAGTTCAGCTCTTGGCCAAGCGAGGAACTGGCAAGGAACGGAACAAACCGACGTTGCTCAGCGATGTGCTTCTGGGACTCTTCCTGCGATCAAGGGCGTCAGCGAAGGAGCCTCGAAAAGAAGGGAGCAACTCACGAAAGCTTTCTGCTTGGCCAGCATCTCCTTCTGCTGCTGTTCGACCATCGCGGTAGCCTGAGTCTCCGCTTCTGCCTGCATCTGCTTCGCGCGGAGTTCAGCTTCCTTGGCTGCCCGATCTTGAGCGTCAATCTCGGCAAGTTGCTCTGCAGTCTGCGGCAGGGTCAGCGAGTGCGTTGACGAGAGCGCGGAACGACTGCGTACGACGCCCTCCTGCTTCGCTTCGAGAGCTGCGACTTCAGCACGAAGCTGCTCGAGCCTGCGAGAAAGCATCAGCGAACGTTCGACGACAAGGAACAAGGGACACACCTGGTCTCAGCCTCCTCTACCGCACCAATCCTCCCAGTCGCAACCATCTCCTTCCGAATCATCTTGTGGTGCTCCTCCTGCACCACTCCTCCCATCAGGACAGACCGGGAACGCTTGGAGGAAGCGAACCTGGACCAGCTTCTCGTGCTCCCCATGCTCCTTCTTCGCATCCTCCAGCTCTCGCTCCTAGAGACCGCACGCTCAATCAGCTTCCACGACTGCACCACCGCCGACGGGAACGCACAATCTTCTTCTGCTCCAACCAGTCCTTTTCCGCGGCTGGATTACGCCTGCGCAGCGTCATCAGCTTCCTCCTCCGCCGGCGCTCCTGCCCTAATACGCACCAAGGTGAAGCCCCCAGCTTGAGGTCCAACTTCATCGCAGTACGAGGTCGATCAAAAGGGTTCGTAGAGTGCTTGTCCAGCTCCGGGCTCTGTTGGGGATAGTTGAGTGAAGCGGTCGTAGCGCGACGAGAGAGGGACGCACCCAGAGGCCTTTGAAGATGGTGATGCCGGAGGTGGTGGGTGCCTTGAGAGAGGGGAAGAGTCGTGTCAGCGGGAGTAGTTCGCTGCTGCGGGAAAGGTTAGGGAGAAAGAAGGGTCCAGCAAGCGGGAACACAGCCCCTGGGGGGCAGCGATCGAGGAGGACCGCGCGCGGATTTGACGGGTTGACGAAGGTGGTGAACAAGCGAAGGGGTACATTGCGAAAGACGTCTGCGGAACTAATCGAGGCTAAATCCAAGGTGGTGTTCTGTGAACGGAGGAACGTTAGGAAAGGAAGCGTGGAAGGAGCAAGGCAAACTCACGTTTGTAAATGCCTGGAAAGGAAGAGCGAGATGTTAGCTGGGGTCGGCGGCGAAAGAAAGAGAAGGGATGCGCACTCATGACCTTTGCACAGAAAGCTGGAAGAAGAGAGCCGTCAGTCGGAGAGCGAGAGAACTTCGGGAGCGAGAACGAACCCTCGAGGTGGAAGATGGCCTTGCTCCCCAGCCGCAGCCGGTGCTCGTAAAACGCAGCCCAGTACACGATATCTCCCTTCAGCTCCTCGTCCACACGCTCGACCAGTCGCCGCGAGATCGTCTGCGAGGAACAGTGTCAGTCCCGTGATTCTCCCGCCGACGCGAGAAAGGAGCGCACCGCAATGATCAACGGCGCCGGGATGCAGTGAACGAGCAGCTCGTAGAGCATCGCCCGCACGGCCAGCAGTTGTTCAGGCGTCTGCACCGCAATGATCTTCTCCGCCGCCTTGCCGGCGTACTTCTCCCAATCTGGCCTCGGCACAGCGTCGATGTCGTCCGACCGCTGGCGGGTGCCGGTAAGGAGCGAGTGGGTGGCGTTGATGGTCTTGAAGGAGGGGTCTTGCACGTGGAGGGCTTCGAGGGAGAGGAGAGCGCGGCGGAGGTTGCCCTGCGAGATGCGAGCGAGGAGGGTCGAGACGTGGGAGGGGAGGTTGAGGGATTCCTTCTTCGAAACGCTGGCAAGGACTTTGCACATCTGAAATCCGAGTCAGTAGCTGGCCAACGCGCGAGCTCTTGGAGACCCACCTCTTCTTCGGAAGGAGCACCGACGCGCAGGAGGAGACAGCGACTTCGGATAGGACCGATGATACGGCTCGTGGAGTTGGCGCAGAGGATGATGCGAAGGGTGGCGGTGTACTTCTCCATCGTTCGACGAAGGGCGGATTGAGCGTCGCGGGAGAGGAGGTCGGCTTCGTTGATGATGACGACTGGGCGAGGTTCGTTAGCGAGGTATGTGGGCTGCACCGCGAACGGAACGCACCCTTGAACCTCTTCTTGGCGTTCAAGTCGACTTGCTGAGTCTGAGCGATGTCCTTGAGGATCTCCTGCACGACCGAACGATCCCAGTTGCCCGCATCACTGTGGAGTGGGATCAGGGAGGAGCTTTCAGCGCGGAAAAGGACCACGTACCTCGGGGTGAGCTCAATGTGGTAGTTGCTCTGGACGATGTTGATGTCGAGCTTCTTCTTGCTTGGCGTAAGGAAGGTGCGCTGCTCGATACGAAGCTGGGAGTAAGGTAGGCAAGGTTAGCACGACTCACGGTCTCCACAGGCCAGCTGTCCACACGCTTTCTGAGAACCGTTTTAAGGGGAAGCTCTCCCTCACTCTGCCAGCCTTGTTTCGGATCTCTACCGACAGGAGCTTGACTGGAGAGTGGCAGGAGCAGGAGCTCGGCACGTCCTCCTCAAGGCCGCTCCAGCGGGTCTCCCCCTTGGCCGCGCTCAACATCGAGAAAAGGAACGTGGAGCAAAGTGTAGCAGCAGAGACCGCACCAGCGGAGCTGATACAGCCGTTCACCTGCAAGACGCGTCTGTCGCTCCCTCAGCTCCTCCCTCCTCGCCGCCCACGGGCAGTGTCCTCACACCACCTCCCACGCCTTCGCACTACCGTAACGCCTTGCTCACGATCCCGCCACCCGCGTAACCGCGCCCTCACTCACCTTCTCAACCCCAGGCCCAAACAACTCCCTGAGGACACACATGATCCTCGTCTTCTTCCCCGCTCCACTCGGTCCATAGAACAGCGTATGGGGGAAGTTACTCGATGCCTGTACCGTTTGGAATTAGTGTGTGGCCGTAGAAAGAAGGGGAGACGGGGGGACGAACGAGGGCGCGCAGACGGGCGGAGAGCTCGCTGTGGTAGTCGAGCGAGTCGAGCGTGCGCGGGCGGTGCTTGTCGACGAAGAGGGAGCCTGACATGGTCGGGCGCAGGCGAGATGGGTTGGGGAAGGCGAGCGTAGGAGGACAAGAGAGCGCGCAACACGACGCGAAGGTCTTCAGCGGACGCGACGAAGTTAGCTGGGGCGCTCTCGTCGGTCTGCTTTCCGGGTGTTGAAGCTGTATTCTGTATTCAGGCCAATACTGCACTTGGTAGTACTGGTGCTGTCTCTTCCTCCTTCAGATCCACCTTGGCGACCCCCTTGTTCAAGCTCTCCAGCAGCGCGCACGCCTGGCAGAGGGGCGACGACGAGAGCGACTGGCACCGCGTGCACGTTTCTGTGGAGCGAGGAGGTCAGCAAGCGTTTCTGCAAAGGAAGGGGCGAGCGACGCACGTTGAACAGGCCTCGCAGGACGCATCGCTCCCTTCGTCTCCATCCCGATCCCAGCTTCTCCTCCAGCCTTGCGTCCCCGTAGCTTTAGAGAGGCTGCCATCGCCTCGCCAGAATAAATCTGCAGGAGAAGAAGGAGTCAATGAGGAGTCGAACGCCTTCAGACGAACCACAACGCACAATATCAACGATCGCACTCGGTCGAACAGCCTCCAAGTCCTTGACCAACGCTCGCGCATGTCCTCGGTACGCAGTGGGACTGTAGATGCACTCGGTCGAATGGTAATCGAGTTTCTGTCGCTCTTCGTCAGTCTTACAAGTCGCAGCGGGAGGAGAAAGAGCGCACCTTGAAGTAGGCATACATGACGATCTCCTTCTCGTACGCGTACTTGAACGGCTTGCTCCGCTTGATCGTCCGAGGTAGACCCACTAGTCCGTCTTTCTTGAGCGACGCAAGGTCGCTGCCCGTCGTGATGGCCGTGCATCGCTCCAATCGTGCGATGTCACCTCGCAGAACTGCGGAGAAGCTGTTGAGCGGGGGAAGGAAAAGGGAGAAGACGCGACGAGCCATTCATGAGAACCGTCTCCGCCACGTCGTCGGCGTTGTGCCCCGTAACGACGTGGTCGACGGTGAGGAGATGGGCACCTCGATCCAGAGCTTGTCGGCGAAAGACGCCACAGTACGTGCCTGAAGGCGGCGTCAGAGCATTCGAACCGTCTGAGCCCACGAGTACGTACAGTTTCCCTTCTTCCCAATCTCGCTCACGACCTTGTCCATCGTCCAGCCGCCGTACAGCTCGTGGTACGAGAGAATCTTGAGAGGAAGTCCGTACTGCACTGCGTTCCGCTTAACCGTCTGCGGGTACAAAGGCGTGAGCTTGGCAGCATCAATAGAGCTGCGAGAGAAGGAACGCACGTCCAAAGAAGCGTCTCGGTACCCGCTGATACCTTCGTCGATCGAGAGCAAGCAGAGGTCGAGTCCGTAGTCGTACCGTTCATTCAAGAGAGTCATGATGTGCGCGAGTACGGTCGAATCTGTGGGGAATGGAACGAGGTCTGTTAGCGCCTAGCGCCTGCGTGTTCCTACGAAGAGCTGGTTCCTAGCAGCAGCTCCTCCTCCCCAAGGGCTTCTCCTCCTCCTCGAGCGCCGGCAGCAGTCCCTTCAGCTCCTCTTACGCTCTGCTGCAGACGCCGACTACTCCATCTCCATCTCCATCTCCAGTCCCTGTCCCCTCCCAGCGCCCAGCCCGCCCAAGCAACAAGCCAGAGCAAGAGCGCCACTCACCCTTCCCCCCACTCGCCCCAATCGCGACCCTCTCCCCCCTCCTAAACAGTTCCTTCCCCTTCCCCTTGCCACTCCCACTTCCTTCCGCCTGGCCGAATCCCATGATAGTGTTGTGGATCTCCGTCTCGAAGACTTCGAAGAAGCATGATTTGCAGACGGGTTGGAGCGTCTTGGGGCGGCGGAGGATGGCGCGAGCGGGGGAAGAGGGGCAGAGAGTGCAGGGCGCCATTTTGAGTGGGTGCTGAGAGTGGAGGAGAGGGTGGTCGAGCGGCGACGGATGGGGAGGAGCCAAGGGACGAAGACGCAAAAACCGCCTCTTCTAACGCTGTCCACTTGCTGTCCGGACTTTCCTGGACTGTTGGCCGCTGGTATGCGAGCTGGTTAGGAAACGTGTACGAGACCTACGGTTTCGAGCCTGATGAACGACGAGCACCGATTCAGATCGCACCGTTGCGAATAGGCTCCCCACCTCGCTCCAGTCCTCGTTCCGCACCAAGAATCCTACATTCCGTATTCTACAACCCTTCGCATTCTATGAAGACTCCTCCCCGATAGTCTGTGGCCGATTCCGCTCCACCCACTTCCCCTCCTTCACGAACCAGACCCTCCTCCTCCCGGGCTGCGTCCTCGCAGAATAGCCGTACCCCCTCGGAAGGCGTACGTCGGGCTCAGGTGATTGTCGATCGGATGCTGAATTCGAGTGTGAGTTGGAGGAGGGAAACAGCTGCGAAGGCTGCGACGTTTTTGGTCGAAGGGCGGGTTTCGGCGGGGGGTACGGAGATGGTCGGACGCGAGGGAGGGAGGAGTAGATTGGGTGAGTCGGGAGAGGAGAGGGAAGAGGAGGACGTCGGTAGGAGATGCTCTTGTGTAGGGTGTGGCGAGGGTCGAGGAGGGTGGGATCCGGAGGGGAGCGACGAGGGGGGGAGGGGGGCAGAGGCGATGGTTCGGGCGAGGGGAGGCGATGAGAGATTCGTGGTTGCTGTTTTTCCGAGTCAGAGTCCGTACTGTAGTCGCTATCGTCGTCGAGCACGTCCCCATCTCCCTTGGTCGGAGGGAAGCTCCAGCGTGGTAAGGGTTTACCAGCGACGGCGCGCCTTGGTCTTGAAGTCGGCGGCGGTTCGGCTCGAGTCGGAGGGATCTGTGGAATGGGTGTTTAGCGTCTCAGCGACAGTCGTGTGAGCCGAAAGAGGAGCTTACGGCGGGTCTGTACGCCATCCGAGCCCTCTGAGCAACGCTGGGAGATCCAAGGGCACTTCCTTGCGATCTAACTCTGCAAATGGAGGTATCAGCACTCTCCCAGAGCTCTCCAAAGCGTAACGCTCACCAGGAGTCCTCCCCCCTCTCCGCAAGTTGAGAGCAGCCGAGTCCACGCCTGGGAGCCGGAGAGATCTGACACGAGCAAGCAGTGAGCCTAGGCAACGGAGGAGGCAGGGTGCACACAGGCGTACCCTTGGGGACCCACACGCAAGACGAGCAGAGTTTCCGACCATACGGGAAGAGGGAAAGAGGAGAACCAGCTCGAACGCGAAGCAGAGTGCTCCTTTCCTTTCCTCTACCTACTAACACACGCGACGTAGAACCAGGAGCTCCACCCGAAGCCACTGCACCAGTCAGTCCGTCTGAACCAGCCCGCCCGAACCAATGCAGCCCGCGAGCGACCAAGCCGTGGCTCCTCAGCAGTCGCATCCCCTCTCAGGGCGCGCTATCATCGTGACAGGTGCGCTCCCCTGCCTCGTGGACCTCAAGAATATCCTCACAAGCTCTCAATCTTGCAGGAGCCGCTTCAGGAATCGGTCGCGCCGTTGCTCTCCACCTCGCGTCGCTGGGGGCCCGGCTCGCGTTGACGGATCAGGACGCGGAGGGAGGGAAGGCCGTCTGTCAGGAGGTACGGCAGCTGGGGAACAAGATTGATGTCGTGTTTGCTACGCTGGATGTCTCTAGTGAGTTCGGGAGCGAGGGGAAGCAGGGGGGAGCTGATGCGGGGTTGGTGCTCGCAGACGACGACGGAGTTGGGAAGCTCGTCAGAACGTTCTTGAGGACGTACAAGAAGCTGGACGGACTGGTCAACTGCGCTGGTACGCCTGGAGGAGGAAGCCGACTGGCGACGGAGCTCACACGACTATTTTGCAGGCATCAACCTCCCCTCGCCCCCTGCTCACGAGATGACGATGGATTTCTACAACAAGACGATGAACGTTAACGCCAAAGGAACGTTCAGCTTCTGCTCGCACTTTATCAAGGACATCGTTTCGCCGACCAACGAGTCTGAGCCTCCGAACGGCGGCTACGCGATCGTGTAAGTCTCTCTCGTGCTCCAGTCTCGAGCAGTTTCTAATCGTGACTCCAGGAACATCGGGAGCACAGCGAGCTTGAAGGGCTTGGAGAACAGCAGTGCTTACGTGAGTCCCTCCACTCCGAGATCGGTTCGCGCTAACCTCCATTCCACCTCGCAGTGCGCGTCCAAGCACGCCGTGCTCGGGTTCTCCCGCGCCATGGCAATAGAGTACGCCAGGAACTCGATCCGCGTCAACGTCATCGCTCCAGGTCCGCTCCTCACCTCCTCCCCCCTTCCCTCGCTGACCTCTCGCAAAGGTCCCATCGACACCCCTCTTCTGGAATCTCTCCTCGGACCGACAGAAGTGACTGTCGAGGAAGCCTGCGAGGTTGTACCGATGCAACGGCTCGGAAAGGCGAGCGAGGTGGCGACTGTGGTGGCGTTCCTCCTCGGGCCGGATTCGAGCTATGTGACGGTGCGTTCCTCTTCTGCGCTTGAACGACGGCAGCTGACGCTTCGGTTCAGGGTGCGGTGCTTCCGGTGGACGGAGGATGGACGGCATAGCGGAGAGCAGTGCGGCTTGGTTATACCCTGTACTCAGTTTTTTGGTCGCATCGCTGCTCCTCTCGCACTGCTCTCTCAACTGCTCCTCTTCTTGGAGTCCACTAAATTACGACTCCTCGCACATCCCAACCCAATACGAACGATGAACTACGAGCTGAACGATGAACTACCTACGAACAAACCTCCCCTCCTCCCCACTCAAGCCGACTCGGACTTGTCCTTCCTCCCAAACCTCAAGATCGACATCCTCTTCGGCTTCTTCTCCTTCTTCGTCGGCGCCGATTCGACCATCGTCTCGACTCCCCGCTCCACAGTCCCAACCGCAGCGACGGGCCCAGCGACCTCCGCAGGCCGCATGAAGGAGGCTGCGATGGGGGTCGTGCTCTTCGCTTCGATGGGAGGGGTGACGGTGGGAGAGGTGGCGGCGGGCGAGGTGGCGACGGGCGAGATTACAGGGGAGGTGGCGGGGGAGGTGGCAGCCTCGACGGTCGAAGAGGCGGGGATCTCGCTCGTGACGATGGGGGTCGAAGGTACCGCGCGAGCCGTGCCCGAAATCGGCTGAAGGATCTCAACGGCGCTAGTCGTGGGGCTGGCGGTCGGGCTGGCGGGGAGAGGCGTGCTGCGAGGCGTCTCCGAGATCGCATGCTTCGAGGTGGAAGGACGAGGCTGGATTCAGGCGATCAGCGTGCTGCCGGAGGAGGGAGAGCACAGGACGAACCTGAAGATCGGCGCCTTGAGGAGCAGCAGCAGCAGCGTCGTCGTCGGTGGTGCCGAACTTGACCTTCTTGTCGAGGATCGAGCCACTCAGCATCCCAGCTGTAGGAGTGTATTCGGGCTGCGACAACGCATCAGCATTGCGCTCTCACCAGAAGGCGAAAACGAGAACGAACCTTGGGTTCCTCCTCCGCCTTCGTCGACGTGAGGGCCGTCCTAGCCTCGTCGAAAAGCTCCTCGTCGCTGCTCCCGTCCTCGATCTCCTCGTCCGAAGTCTCTCCACCAGCGGCTCCCAAAGCTCCCACCGTCGCTGCTCCCGCCGCTGCGCCGCCAGCGACGACCCCAGCGTTCTGCACCGCCGTCGGTCCAGGTCCCTGCAGATCCGCGAGGACTTTCGCATGAGTCGAAAGCGTCGACTTGGTCTTCTGTCGCCCGTTTATCAGCTCCCCACCTATGCCCATTTCGAGGAGGAACTCACCTTCTCAATCTCCTCCCACCAGCCCTTGAGCTCCTCCCAGCTCTTCGCACGGTACTGCCTCACCACTTCGTGGTGCTTGACTCCCAAACTCCCATGCAGTCCTCCTACCGCCGACGTCTCCCTCCCCGCGATCGAGAACTTGACGTCCTTCTGCCGTCCTTTCGTCGAGGGTTCCGGCGCCGGCATCGGCCCGAGAGTCGAGGAGGGGAGGAAGAGGGAGAGGTAGGGCTTGTCGGCGGGTACGTCGGAGGAGCGGTACTCGTGCAAGAATCCAGCGGGAGTGAGGACGAAAAATCCTGCGTGCGAATGAGATCAGGATGTGGTGTGCAGGTGGATTGGGGAGGGACGGACCGCTCGTCCAGTTCTTGACGAAACGCTTCTTGCGCTCGAGAACGCCCTCCTTGATGGGGAGAGTGGCGGGGTCGGAGCGGTTGGGGTACTCGATCAGGTCAAGGTCGCGCGTAGGAGTCGTCGAGGGGATTAGATGATTGAGCGTCTCAAAGTGCTTCCATTCGACCTGCAGAAGATGTGAGTGGGGACGACAGGGAAGGAGAGAACGAGGAGCGCACGTCAGGAGTGATGGCGACGACTTCGCTAGCGAGGGTACTGGAGCGATTTTGCACCGAGGTGAGGAGCTTCGAGCTGCGGGCTCATGAGTGAGTGGGATTGCCTGGAATCGCACAGCGGAAGGGACGAACTTGGCAGCCTCCCACGTCTTCCAGCACAGTCCAACGGTCTCAAAGACGCTCTTCTCAACCTGCGCCGTCTTGTCCTGCCAAAGTAGGGCGAGCGAGAGCAGTTCGTTCTCCTCCGAGACGAGCTCGCGCATCTTCATCTCTGCCGCCGACCGAACGACGAAAGGATCCTCTTCTGCGGTGATCCCTAGCGGAGTGGACTTGTACGCTGCGATAGACGTCGAGAGGTGGGTGAGGACATCGACGGAGGAATCCCTGCGTGGCGCGGTGTTAGTGGAGCTGCGGAACGGGTGGAAGGGCCAGGACGCACCTCTCCTTGACCACGGCATCGGAAAACCTGTTGACCTCCTTGTCGAGCGTGGCGATGTGAGCCTTGATGTCGCCTCGCTGCACACAACATCAGCTCTCGCCTCTCCGCGGGCTCAGACGCGCTCACCAGCTTCTTGAGCGGTGCCACCACCTCATCCTGCACCAGCTTTCCCAGCTCCTGATGCTCCTCTGCCTCCACGCTCGTACTGTTCTTGATCTGGCGCAGGAGGTCCGCCCAGCCTGCCGGTTGACCCTCGGCGACGGGAGTAGGGAGGAAGAGGGAGGACTCGGGGAAGGGAGTGAGGATGGCGGTGGATGTGGAGAGGTTAAGGAGGGTCTTGGAGTGTGAGTGGTGAGCTTGAGCGATGCCTGCGTTCCTTCGCGTCAGCACAACACGCTTTGAGAGAGGAGAGGAGCTCACCTTCGAAGTACGCGACGAGAGACTTGGTGATGCGCTTGACTTCGTGCAGACGGTTGGTAAGGATGTCAGAGGGGCGGGTACCTTCGCGCGGCGCTGGGTCGGTGGGAGCTGGCGCACGATAGGGTCAGCTGCCGGGCGCGTGGGGAGAGGAAGGAGGGGCGTACGAGGTCCAATCACGGTCTCTGCGGTAGGAACCAACGGCAGAGTCTTGTGAGTACTTCTCTTGGAGGCGCTACGAGATAGCATGGTGGTGGGAGGGACAGCACGGTGTCGGCTTTCGGGAGAAGCCTGAGCAGACGCGGGGTTCGAGCGGCAGGTGGGGGATTGCTGGAGGGCTCTGGTCGACGCTGGAGGAGTAGCCAGAGACGTATAGAAGAGAGCAGAGGAGAAATCACAGAAGCAGACTAGCTTGGACAAAGGCAAGAGCAGTTGCAAGAAGACGAGGAGGCCACGCGACCATCTCGCTACCGAGGCCAAACCGACGCGTCTGCCTCATTTCCAGCTCGTTTATCAAGGCGCCGCTTGTCCAGAAAGGCTTCACGAAGGCGGTTTTGAAGCTGGCGCGACTCTAGCATCTCCAACCTCCAGCTCCGAATTACGCAGCCTTGCACAGGCGCTGCTAACTGGTGCCTTCTCCCTCCTCCCGTATCCCTGGCAACTTCGTGTCCTTCAAATGCAGGCTTCCTTCACCGCTGGACGGTGCTAAAGTGCCCTGGTCTACTCGGCGTCAACTTCCCTCCGCCCAGCCCCCTCCTCAAGCTCTCCAGTCCACCAGCATGCGCCGGCGCCAAGGAACCATCCACCTGGTCGCCCTGGTCGCCCTCTCCCAACTCGTGCTCGCCGCCGATCCAGCGCCTCTCGTCTCTGCCGCCGAGCTCGCGCTCAATCACTCCCTCCCCCTCGTCTGGACGACTCTCCTCCCTCCAACCTCCGATTCCTACCTCAACGCAACCGCCTCCCGCTCCTTCCTCGTCGACAACTGGAACCTCAGCAGTGGGACAGCCGCCTCCCTCTCCTTTGTTCCCAATCCTGTGTCGGAGGGCGAAAGCGGCCCAGATGGGCTGGTCTTGGCGGTCGATTACCCTGTTGGGACGCGAGCGGGCGTACAGTTCCACATGTCGCCGTTCGCAAACTTTACGAGCGTGCAGACGGCGGTGTTGAGCTACCAGGTGAGTCCAGTCCCGAGAAGGAGCTGGGGCAGGAGCTGACGCAAAGGCTGCAGTTGGCGTTCAGCGAGGGCTTCGATTTCGTCAAGGGAGGCAAGCTGCCTGGGCTTTTCGGAGGCGACTTGGTGGATCAGTGTACAGGAGGAGAGCGGACACTGGCATGCCTGAGCGCTAGGCTGATGTGGAGAGCGAGGGGAGCGGGAGAAGGTGAGCTGCTCGCTCGTGCAGCGTGAGATGGGAAGGGAAGCTAACTGAACACAGTCTATGCGTACACGCCCACTTACGACTACTTCTGCACTCGGAGCGACGTTCTCTGCAATCTCGAGTACGGAATCTCGATCTCTCGAGGCTCCTTCACCTTCGTTCCCAACAAGTGCGTCTCTTCGTCCTCCCTCCACTCCTTCTCAACCTCCTCCCTTCCACCTCTCCTCGGTTCAAATCGAAGCACAAGTTGCTGACTTGCTGCGTGCAGATGGATGACGATCACACAACTCATCTCGCTCAACACTCCTCCCCTCAACAACGGCGTGCTCGCTCTCTACGTGGACGGCAAGCTCGCGCTGCAGCACGACAACATGGCCTGGAGGGACCACAGCAGCGTCGCTCTCAGCCGAGTCCTCTTCAGCACCTTCTTTGGCGGAGGCGATTCGACCTGGAACAGCCGAGGTGGACAGACTTATTATCGCGGATTCGAGGTGGGTTTGCGTTGCGAGCTCGCGGGATGAGAGCAGGAGCTGATTTGAGTTCTGCAGGCGTATGCGGGAATGGCACCGTCTGCAATGGCCGGAAGCGCCGTCAATATCACCGTTCTGCCCACCATCGCAGCTGCACCCGCTCAACTTTCTAGCCCCACGCTTTGGCTCCTCCTTGCATGCTTCACTGCATTTTTCCTGGAATAGACTAATAAACACTCTCGATCTACTCCTGCTCGGCGCTCTCCCTTCTCTCTGCGGGTCCTCGACGAAGGTCGATTGGGTTGACCGCGAAGACGGTGACGCCGCGATCCGACCTGAACGAACCTCGCAGGAATTGATCAAGCCCGCAGCTCGGGAATGCGGAGCCGGCTTTTTGAACGTCGTTTCGGTCGCTGGATTGAGAGTGAAAGCACTGGAGAGCGCAACGGCGTCCTTCAGACGAGAAACGGAAGCTCGCTAGCGAGAGCAATCTTCCAGCGCGTCTCCTTCCCCCTTCTCGCGCACACTTGCCGTCGCGGGTTCCTCGCCGTCGTTAAGACTTTCTGAATTCTACCGCATCAGCTATCACAAGGAGGAGACCGTCCACAGGAGGGTAGGGAGACTCCCCACTGAATAGCTCGCTCCAGGCCGATGCAGATGTTTCGAGTTACGCGGGAGTTTGAGGGCATCCAGGAGCTTCCTTAAGAGCTATTCCACCTCGAAGAGAGTAGAGGAGCAGGTAG
>JANGFH010000139.1:0-26268 GCA_025758715.1 Glaciozyma martinii | reverse complement strand
ACTCATTCTGCGATATCCCCAAGAATCCCCATTTCGCCTTCGAACAACCCACCCTCCTCCCTCTCCTTCATTTTGACAGACAGTTCAGCATGGACTCTTTGTACAACGGACTTTGTGTAGTTCCTTTTCGCAGTGTGTCCCCTTCGTTTAGATCCCTACCCATTCGTCGCAATTCACGAGCGACGCTCGACTTTTTCGCGCTACTGTTTCGCGCCAGTCGTCGGGACAGGACGCGCAGGTCTTTTCTGCTCCTGCCAAACCCCCCAACTCTCTCTTCAAGACCCGCCGGGGTCTTCAAGTCTGCTTGAATAGTGGGCCGATCGAAAGGCAATCTTCGGGACTGGCGGCGAATCGACGGGCTCTGCGCGCACTCCACGCCGCCGCCAGACGTTTGGAGCTGTTTGGAGCGCCAAACAAGCACGGGCGGCAGGGTCGCAAGCTCTGGAGTGCGCTCTGGAGTGTGTGGGAGGGGCCAGACCACACGGGAGGCCTCAACAGGACTGCTCCACACTCGGAAGGAGAGGCCATTGACTCTCTTTTGTTGTCACTATTGGGTTCCGAGACGGGTCGAGTCCTGAACCTTCGCTGGCTTGCCTTCAGCCTTGTTTGCCCTTTCGTTGCTCTTTCCCCTTTCCATCCAACAAGAACGCGACGATGCTCCTCAAAGCCAACAACCCACTCTCCATCGCGCTCGGGATCGTCGCCTTCGCTGTCCTCGCCGTCGCTGGCCCGACTGGGACAGAGCTGACGCGACGCGCCACGCCTCCCCCAACCTGCTCCGCCGCCTGCGTTGTTCAGCTTCAGGTGCAGATGACCAACGCACGTGCTAGTATCCGCTCGCTTGGTGGAAGGAGTGCGTTCTACTTCCTGCGACGCGATTGATTCGGTCAAAGCTCATGGTCCTCTCCAGTCAACGACATCGCCAAGCTTGCTGGACCCGCGGGTAGGTCTCGCTACTCTCAGCAGTAATTGGTGCTGATCAAGCCTCCCAAACCCAGGTCCCGCTGGCAAGATTGGAGAGACTGGACCTGCCGGACCTGCTGGAATTGTTGGCTCCCGTACGTCACGTCGTGTGCGCCTTGCTGCACTGTTCTTCACTAACTGCTTTGCCTCCCTGATGCAGCTGGACCTGGTTAGGATCTTCGTTCCAGCTCGATTCCACAAGAACTGACCTTGCGAGCTTTTCTTTGCAGCTGGAGACCAGGGAATTCCTGGCGCCACTGGTCCCAGTGAGCGAGCTTTGAGCTGAACACGGCAAGCTGTTCGCTAACGCGTCTCTCACCTCCTCGCAGTGGGGCCTCAAGGTCCTCAAGGACTCATCGGACCTGGTGCGTCTATTTCGCTACAGATTCCGCTCCTCGAGCTGATGAAACACTCCCTACAGACGGCGCCATTGGACGCGTTGGAGCTAGTAGGGCATCTTTTCGCGATCAACAACAAACACACCAAAGCTGACTGGGTTTGTCTCGCAGCCGGAGCTCCGGGAATCGATGGTCTCCGTACGTTCAACGTTCAACCTTGCCCCCAACTTTGAGCTGAGACTAATATGTACACATTTCATTTGTAGCGGGACCCACTGGAGCGATTGGCGCGACTGGAGAAGGTGCGTCAAAAACCGAACTCGCTCCTAGCTCGCAGCGCTGACGCTTCATGGTTCTGTCCCAGTCGGCTTGCAGGGAGCTCCAGGTCTTCAAGGACCCGATGGTCTTGTGGGAGCAAGTGCGTTTGTCTCTCTCGCTGGAGCAGCACCGTTGCTGATCATTCTCGTTCATCGCAACCAGCCGGACCTACTGGACCCAGTAAGTCTCAGCGTTTTTTCTTGGATCACACCGCTTCGTTCCAACGCTAACTGTATTCTTTGATCAGCGGGTCCGCAAGGCGTGCAAGGAGTTCCTGGCACCAGTCCCACGCTGCCTTCCTACGTCGGTGCGTTCCTCGCTCTGCTCAAGCCAACTTTCGCTGATCGAATACAACAGCTGATATCGGTGCGCTCAACAACGCCATCAGTACCGAGATCAACAACGAACTTCCCATCCTTCGCAACCGCCTTTTCGGAATGGGCGGAGCGTGCAACAGCGCTCCCGTCGGTCGTCGTTCCCTCATCCCCGACGCCTCCAAGATCATCACCAAGCGTCGCGTTTCCGATGAAGAGGCCACCCACCGCCTCGACAAGCGCCAGGGTGCTAGCCCCTACCTTGGAGCGCTCACGTTGTTTCCTTTCGATGTTGGTGTGTCCCCTGTTTCGGAAGTGCGTGGCTGAAACTTCGTCGCAGTTCTGCCCTACGGGATGGGTTTTAGCCGACGGTTCTCAACTGGCGATCAACTCAAACTCCGCCCTTTTCATTCTCCTCGGAACCAAGTTCGTTCCCTACCCTTGTTCTCGTTTGGATCAGACTCGCTGATACGGCCCGTTCTCAGGTATGGAGGTGACGGTGAAACCTCGTTTGGTCTGCCCGACCTTACTGGTCAATCTTTCCAGTGCACGTACGTCCCGCTTCCTCCCTCCCAAAGTTTTGTGGAATGCTGCTGATCGCTTCCGAATCACAGGCGCTGGTGCATTGCCGTGTCGGGAACCTTCCCCACGGTGGACTAGGTACGTATTTCTTTCGTGACGACTCGCGCGAATCTCACCATCTCCCTGCAGTGTTGATCGTCGTCTTCCTCTTTCCTCTTCCCTCTTTCCTTTCTTCCTTCCCTCCTTCCTCCCCTGTCTTTCGTCCTTCGGGTGTATTGTGGTTATGCAAACGAGATCAGAGTCTTTTTGCGAGATCCCGAGTCGCCTGAGAAGCTCCGCTCCCCGCTCTGTTTGGTGAAGAAGCAGCGCTAAGAGAGGGTGGAGCGAGTGAGGAGTAGCGAGCGAGATCAGCCCGAAATTTGACTGATTCCAAGCCCTTTCGACCTTTGACTGATCTCTAGCCAGCCATTCTACACAAGTTGTAGCTTGCTCGCAGGAAGGAGAGCGGAGCCACGAAGACGGGTCACGTGAGCCAAAAGGGTCAGATTCGACCCCTAGGCGGCGGGTCGAGTTGGGCTGGCGCTTCTGCATCTGCGCCCTCTCTTGTTCGTCCCCTACTACACGCTCTCCTGCGCCGTTCCGCTCCCTTGCCCAAGGAACTACCGAAGAGCCCTCGGGATCGTCCCTGGCCCACCTCCGCCAGCTCCCCCGCCCCAGCGCGAAGAATCCATCAGTCAACAAACAACTCGTTCCATCCCAATGTCGTCCCTCGAATGCCTCCTCGCCTCTCACCGCCAAACTCTCACAACCCTCTACACCACTCTATCCCCCTCCCCCCTCCCCCTCCTTGCCGCCCAGCTCGATGCGCTGCACGCCCAACTCGAATCGACCATCACCGCCCAACGAGTCGAGGCGGAGGCAGAGGTCGCGGGCGTCGAGCAGCGGGTAGCGGAGAGTTGGAAGAAGGTCTCGGACTGGCGCGTGGCTCTTGGGGAGAGTGAGGGGAAGGGGAGGGGGGCGGGACCGCTGCTGGTGTTGGTTGACGAGGTCGAAGGGGTTTTGGCGGGCATGAGGAGCAGGATGGAGGAGCGGGGGAACTTGATTGTGGGGCTGCAGCAGAGGCTGACTACGTTGAGTGAGGTGCTCGGGATGCAGTGGTTGGCGGTCGAGTTGGAGGATGTGACGGCTGGGTGGGAGGGGCTGGATCTGAGGCTTGAACGGATGAGTTGTTTGGAGCGCGAGGTCATGAGGTGTGACGCCGAGATTGTGAGTCCCTTACCATGGAGGCAGAGTGTAGGAAGAGGGAGCTAACATCGCCCGACTCGCAGGCCCACCGTCGCGCCGTCATCGACGCCAACGTCAACGAGATCTTTGCCATCCGCTCCGAGCTCGGCATCCACCAGGACTCCTCGACCCCCTCTTCCGCCACCCACGCCGTCGACTCGGCCAACTCTCCTGTTGCGGACCCGTTTGACGAGGCGATCCTCTGCCACTTGGGCGTCGGCGAGGCGCGCGAGAAGAAGGAGATGTTGCCGACCACGGAGAACCTGTTGCGCGTCGAGGCCAAGCGGAAATGGGTGCGTTCCCGTGTTGGGGAGTCCTACGAACGGAATCTAACGCGGCTGTTCGGTTGCAGCTCGAGGAGGAAAAGGACCACCGGAACGCGCTCATCCAGACGACCTACGACAAGCTCTACCCTCTCTGGACCATGCTCGGCGTCTCAGATCAAGAGATGGAGGACTTTGTGAACCAGTGGATGGGCTCCACTTCGGACGTCGTCAACGCCGTGCGTTCCTCCCGCCTCTCCTTGCCAAAAGCTGACCCCAAAGCCACCGCAGTACCAAGCCGAACTCTCTCGCATGCTCACTCTCAAACGCTCCAACCTCTCCTTCTTCATCCTCGCCGAACGCGCCCAGCTCACCGTCCTCTGGGACGCAATGTACCTCTCCCCTCCTCAGCGACTCGCCATCTTCCCTCCCTTTACGATCAACGTCGAACCCTCGCGCGTCTGGAACGCGGCGCATGGAGTCGAGGAGGAGGTCGTCAATGATAACGTTAGTGAGGAGCTATTGGTGGCGCACGAGCGGGAGAGGGAGAGGGTCGAGGGAGAGGTCGAGGCGGCGAGACCGGTGCTCGAGAAGTTGGCCAAGTACTTTGGGGTCGTCGAGGAGATGAGGGAGCTCGAGGTGAGTGTTCGCGCGCTGGGTGGTGAAGGTGGAAGGGGAGCTGATGAGTCGAGTGCAGGCGTCTGCGGCGGATCCGTCGAGGTTGTTGGGCAAGTCGACACGGGGAGACCCTGGACGACTTTTGAGGGAGGAGAAGGCGAGGAAGAGGGTCATCAAGGAGAAGCCCAAAGTCCGTTCCCATCTCTCGTGGTTCTCTTGAACAGCTTGCTGATCTCTCTCCTCGTTGCAGCTCGAGACTGAACTCCGTCATAGCATCCCGGCGTGGGAGCAGCAGAACGGTCGGCCGTTCCTCGTCAATGGCGTTCGCTTCATCGACGAGCTCGACGCCAAGATCGAAGCCGAACTCGCTGAGAAGGAGTCCAAGAAGGTGCGCTCTCTCCTCCTCCCTCCTCCTAGTTCCCCAACTGACCCCTCCCCCAGCGCGCCAAACTCGGCGCCTCCGCATCCTCCTCCTCGAACCGCACCGTCCCTCTCCGCCCACAACACACTGGAGCCTCCACCCTCCGCCCTCAGCACACCGGCGCTTCCTCCACCTCCTCCACCCTCCCCATCAAGCGTCAAATGACGGGCGCGTCCGCCAAAGGTCCCGCGACGAAACGACAAGTCCCCATGACCACCGGCTCTCGTCCCGCCTCCGTCCTAGGCGAGATCGGGCAGGCGTACGCGATGGTCCAACCGGTGGCGAACAAGGTCCTCGCGCAGTCGACGGGGAGGATGGGAGGGATGAAGTTGCCTGCGGGGTGGGGAGGCGAGGCGAGTGCTCTGGCGGAGAGTGGGACGCAGAGTGCGGCGGCGCATATCCAGCCTCAGACGACGGGACAGTTTAGGCCTAGGAGTTCGACTATGTCGGGGGCTAGTAGCTCGTCGGGAGCCTTGGGGGGACGATGAGCGGGAGGAAGGGGGGTTCGCTGGATTCGCGGGATTGTTTCTTTGGTTCTTCTTGTTTTGCACTATATCTTGCGACTATTTGATTGCTTTCTGGACGACGTTCCTTCGGGCGAGAGAGCGGGAGCAAAGTCGAAGTCGAAGCAAGAGGAGGCCCAGCCGGAAGTGAGCCGGGTCAACGCCTCCTCTGGCGCGCTCGAGCTTTCAGCTGTCCTCTCCCTCCTCTCCTCTACTTTCCAACACTCGAAACGATGTCGTCAGAAGTCGCAGCCAAAGCCCCCGAAGCTCCCCAACTGCGGTACGTCCCAGCGTCCTCTTCCTCCCCTCCACCCCAGCGCGTCCCTTCGACCAACTGACTGACGAAACACCCTCCTTGCAACTTGCAGGCGACGCGCGGCGGCACTCGCACCGAAGAAGGAGGTGGCGGCGGGAGCGGCTGGGAGTCCTACGATGATGAGGATCTACACCCAGGACGATAATCCTGGACTCAAAGTGTGAGTTGGAGGTGCCTCTGCGGGTGGTGCGTGGTTGAATGGCGATGCGGTTGGTGGGGGACACGGGGCTGGATGGGATGAGCGTCTGGGAGTAGGGGGAGCACTGGCGAGCAGTAGGGACGTGGAGGATGTGGAGGGCGAGGAGGTCGACGTGTCAAGCTGCTACGTGCACGCACGACCAGGCTGGTGCCACGACAGTTGCGACGCCTCCTTCCAAAGAGACTAGCACCATCGCAAGAACGCTTACTGACTCTGCCATCTATCTCTCCCCTCCTCCCCCCTCACCCCCCTGCCAAATGGCCCACCGCACCCGTCACCCCGCCAACCCTCGCCCCTACATCCTCCCGGGCCACAAACACAGCGACCCCGTCATCGTCCTCTCCCTCGCAGTCGTCTTCGTCCTCTCCGTCATCAGCCTGCACCTCTTCACCAAGCTCATTCGCTCGTTGACCAAGTAGGCGCGGGGGGATCGGGATCGAAGGACGCGAAATGGACGAGAAGGAAACCCCCCGCTGGTCGGCGCGGAGGATGTACGATTTGGGGAGGCGGGTATGCATGGGTGCAACTGCAAAACGAACTGCCTTGAGCTGGAGTGGGAGGAGAGGAGATGGACGAGGGGAGGAGCAGCGCCAGTCGCTGTTCGAACGCACTCGTGCTGTCTTGGTCGCGCTTTCTCGGGAGCTGGGAGCGGACCAGAAGCCGTGAAGAGCTCGTCTCCTGCTCTGCAGGCTCCTGGCCAGAAGCAAGGCTCAGCAATCGTTGTGCGATCCCTCATCTCGCTTGCGACGACAGCACTCAGCTGGTGCTTGTCCTCCTCTCTCGTTTCTCCTCGTGGCTAGCGTCCCGTGTATCCACAGTAGCGAATCTCAGCCAACTAGCAGCTCGAGAGAGGTACAGCCCAACCCGCCTTCGCCGCCAAGCGCGAATCGAAGGGAACGCGCGACTCGCCGCTGCTCTCTCTTCTTTCTCGCAACGACTTCGACGCCAGTTTTCTCTCCAAACGAGCCCTTGCAGAGCTATACGCCCACTCCCAGCGCTACCGCCCTACCTGAGGACCACTCACGAAACTCGACACCGCCCTGTCGACTCCCGCTCCCCAGCTCTCGTCGAGCCACCTCGGGCCTTCCTCCCACCGGCCCCACCCTCCTCGAACCAGCTCCTTCGACTCGCACCACTCCCATCCTTCCGCCCACTCGAACGCCCACCACTCGAACGACTCGCGCTCGCGTAGTCCGACCCCGAGCGCTCACAGCAACGGCAACGGCGCCTCGATGGCCGGCGCTCCTCCAGGACCTGCAGGGCTGTCTCGAGATGGACTCGCGCGAAGGGACCCGCCGAGGAGCCAGACGATGGACGAGAGGGCGTACCCTGGTGGCCCCCCAGGCGGAGGACGAATGACGAACATGGCCGCGCAGCAGCCTCAGTGGAGCGCACCTGATACGAGCGGACCTGGCTATGGTGAGTTGGCTTTTCCTGCCCTTGGAATGCGGCGCTTCGAGTGGGGAGGGGAGGGAGACAGAGGGAGAGATCTCTCTACCTGCGCGGAGGAGGCGGCAGGTGCTCGTTGGTTGGGCGTAACGCAGAGCTGCCGGCCGAAGGCTGGCCTGCTCTGGCTCCCTGTCGTTATTCGTATCCAGGGAGCCTTGTATACCCCGCAGCCCTCTTCGAAGGCACCCCACCGACGTTCGAGTGACGAGCTTCTGCTCCCGGACCCGCTCATGCCTTGTCCGTTTAATCCGTAGCTCAGCTCACTAACGCGTCCTCTCGTCCTCTTGCAGCTGGGCTCTCTCAACCTCGTCCTCCAGGCCTCTACAGCCAACAAAACCACTCTTCCCCCTCCCTCGCGTACGGCTCCCGCCATCCCGGACCTTCACCTCCTCTCGAATCCGCCGACGCACCTCCCCTCCCCGCCATGGACGACATCAACGTCGGCCTCGAGAGCATGCACTTCCAGCAGCGCGCAGGGGGCAAGGTCTCCGAGCGGCGGTACAGCCCCAACGACTACGGAGCGGGTGCGCTGGGTCAGGACGGCGCGATGGAGATCCAAGGACGGGCGAGCGTGTACTCGCTCGATAGCGGGTTCTCGCATGGGTCCGGAGCAGGAGTACCAGGAGGGAGGGAGCAGGGGATGTACGCCGGAGGGGAGGAGCAGAGGAGGGACTCACACCATTCGGCGAGCGTCGAGGGTTATTCGGAAGAGCGGCCGCACAGCGGGGCGAGCTACCTGCCCTACGACGATCCGTACGCGGAGCAGCGCAGCGGGACGTCTCAGCAGCAGCAGCAGCAGCACTTCCCACCTCAGCAGCAGCAGTTCGAGTACCACTCCCCTCCTTCGACGTCGTCCGGCCAGCAGCAGCAGTATTACGACGGAGGCTACCCTCAAGAGGGCTGCTACAACGGCGATCCGCGACACTACCCTCAACAACATCATTCTAACTCGTTCGGCCCTCCTCCCAACCAACAGTACCCTCAGCAGCATCAGCAACACCCCCACCATCACCCTCAGCAATACCACCCACAACAAGGTCCTTCCCCTCCCTCCTTCCAGCCCCAACCTCCTCACGCCGGGTACGGTTACGACTACGCCGCCGCCGCCGCCCAGAACCCCTACTACGCCGCCGCGACGGGCCAGCTCGGCTTCCCAGATGGCTACGGCGGTCCTCCCAACCCGTACGGCCTTCATCGCGCGATCTCGAGCGCGTCGAGCCTCGGGAGTTTGGCCCCGCCGCCGTCGCTCGGGCAGGGGACGATGCAGGGAGGGCTCGGGAGGTCGCCGACGTCGATGACTGGCCCTGGCGCGCGGCAGAAAGGAACGTCCAACTCGAGCGGAGGTCCCCCGATCACGAAGGCGTCGGTTGACGAGTACCGGAGTCGGATCAAGGCGGATCCCGACCCCGAGGCTCAGTTCAACTTTGCCAAGTACCTCATCGAGGCGGCGAAGAAGATCAGCTCGTCGGCGTCTGGGGACGAGAAGAGCGCCAAGAAGTACCGCGACGCCCTCCTCGCCGAATCGCTCAAGCTCATCAAGCGGCTCGCGACTCAAGGCGTTGGACTCGGCAAGCCCGCGTACGCGGACGCTCAGTTCTTCCTCGCCAACTGCCTAGGGAACGGCTCGCTCGGACTCCAGGTCGACCACGAGAAGGCCTACAACCTCTACGTCCAGGCGTCTAAGCAGAACCACTCGTCGGCGACATACCGCACCGCCGTCTGCAACGAGGTCGGCGCCGGCACTCGTCGCGACCACGCTCGCGCCGTTCTCTTCTACCGCAAGGCATCGGCGCTCGGCGACACGGCGGGCATGTACAAGCTCGGGATGATCCTCCTCAACGGCCTCCTCGGGCAGCAGCGCAACCCCAAGGAAGCCGTCGCGTGGCTCAAGCGCGCCGCCGCGCAAGCGGACGAGGACAACCCGCACGCACTGCACGAGCTAGGACTCCTCTACGAGAAGGCCCCTCCGCCAGGTCACCCAGGTCCCCTCGCCACCATCATCCCGTTCGACCCGGCGCAGGCGCGAGAGCTCTTTACGCAGGCGGGTCAGTTCGGCTACCCGCCTTCGCAGTTCAAGCTCGGGACGTGCTACGAGTACGGGAGCTTGACGTGCCCCGTCGATCCGAGGCGGTCGATCGCGTGGTACACTCGTGCGGCGGAGAGGGGGGACGCGGAGAGCGAACTGGCGTTGAGTGGGTGGTACCTCACGGGGAGCGAGGGAGTGCTCAAGCAGAGCGATAGCGAGGCGTACCTCTGGGCGAGGAGGGCGGCAAACAAGGGGTTGCCAAAGGCCGAGTACGCGGTGGGATATTACTCCGAGGTGGGGATTGGGGTCAAGCAGGACTTGGAGGAGGCGAGGCGGTGGTACATGAGGGCAGCGGGTGCGTCTTTCCCTCTTTCGTCTTTCGTCCCTTCGACGCTTGCTGATGCCTCTTTCGGTGCCGCAGCTCAAGGGAACAAGCGAGCGATGCAGCGCTTGACGGAACTCAAGAAGCTGGGCGAGAAGGGACGCGGAGGACCGACGAAGAAGCCTGCGACGGATCGACCGACGCGCCAGCAAGCGGAGAAGGAGTGCGTGGTCATGTAGCTCCCTCAACTCTCCCTCGTCGTCTCCCCTTCCTCCTCAACCCTCTTCGCTCCCCCTTCGTTCCCTCGCACCCTCGCCCCTCGCCCTTACGTTTAATTCGTACTTGTTCTCCTGGATCTTAGTTTCTTTTCCTCCCTCCTCCTCCCTGCATAGCCTCTTCATCTTGTAGTGCAAAATACGCTGTCATCCCGGCAGAATCTCTCGAGGAGAGAGAGAACGACGAGAGGAGGTCGACACTGTTCGCTCCCAGTACGCCCCTCTCTCTCTCTCAACTTCGTCACTTGGCTCACTTTTGACGCGGTCAGGAACGGCGTACGAGCTCTTGTTCGTCTTCGTTGCGCCCTCGAGGAATCTTCAACTCGGCCAGCTCAGCAGACGCGACCAACAGCCCACGAATCCTCGACATCTCCCCGTCGGGCAGCTCTCCCAGTCCCCCGCCCGCCTTCAGTCTCAACCCACTTCCAGCGCCATCGCCCTTCCTCCCCTCACTCGCCGCGCCCGACCTCGTTCAACCTTCCACCTTCGCCGCCACATCGTCACCTGTTGAACCCCTCTCCCTCGGCATGAACTTCTTCAAGTCAAAGACCAAGACGCCGCCGGAGCTCGTCAGGAGTATACGGGAGGCCATCATGAGGCTGGATGCTGGGAACACGGGGGCTGAAGGACGGAGGAAGGTGAGCGAGCGCCTCGAGAAGCCTTGTTGATGCACGATGGCGGAGCGCGATCTGGCGATCTTAGAGGCGGGCAAGGCAGGAGCTGACGGGTGTGGATGACAGGCTAGTGAGGACATCTCGAAGAACCTGTTCCAGATGAAGCTGCTGCTGTATGGAGATGGAGGTGCGGTCGCCCTTCCCTTCTCGCGACTGGGTTCACTGATGCCTCTCTCTCCACGACGCAGAGAATGACCCCCAGCCCGAGATCATTGCGCAACTGTCGCAGGAAGTCTACGCGAACGACATCCTTCAGCTCTTGGTGCTGCACATCTGGCGGTTCGAGTTCGAGGTGCGTGGTGTGGGCCCGGGATTGCGAGTGCAGGAGCTAACTCGACTGGGTGGGGGATCACAGGCGAGGAAGGACGTGTCGCAGATCTTCAACAACCTCCTGCGACGGCAGATTGGGAGTCGATGGCCGACGGTGGAGTACTTGAGCTCCAAGGAGGAGACCATCTTTGCGGCGCTCAAGGGGTGAGCTTGACGTGCTGCGTTGGCGAGAGATGGGAGCTGATCAAGAGGTGCAGGTACGAGAATGCAGAGGTGGCGCTCAACACGGGAATGATCTTGCGGGAGATGTTACGACATGAACCGCTCGCTCGGACTCTGCTCTACTCGGACAAGTGCGTGACAGTTGGACCTGGCGAGAGGAGCCCCTTCTAACGTGCTGGTCAACTTGCAGGTTCTACAATTTCATCGACTACATCGAGCAAACGACCTTTGGCATCGCCTGCGACGCTCAGGCAAACTTCAAGGTTCGTCGCGCTCGCGTCGTCCTTGCTTCCATCCCTCACACCTCTTCCGTTCGCAGGAGACTCTCACGCGCCACAAACCCATGGTAGCAGAGTACTTGGAAGCCAACTACGATCGCGTTCGTCCCCCTTCCCTCTTCGATGTACCTCAACTAATCCCGCAACTCGCGCAGTTCTTCAGCTCGTATGCGCTCCTCGTACAATCCTCCAACTACGTCACCAAGCGCCAGTCGCTTAAGCTCCTCGGCGAAATCCTCCTCGACCGCACCAACTTCAAGGTCATGACTCGCTACATCGCCAACGAGGACAACCTCAAGATGATGATGAACTTGCTCAAGGACCGAAGCAAGAACATCCAGTTTGAGGCGTTCCACGTCTTCAAGGTGCGCTGCTCTCTCGCCAGCTTGAGCGTGGACTGAGATGCCCGCGCAGGTGTTTGTCGCGAATCCCAACAAGCCGCCTCAGATCGAGGCGATCCTTAGGCGGAACAAGGCCAAGCTCGTCAGCTTCCTCCAGAACTTTCACAACGACCGCGAAGGTGAGCCAGCTCTTCCGCGTAAGCTTCTTCCCATCGCTGACGTTCTCTCCCCACGTTCAGACGAGCAATTCAACGTACGTCGTCTCCTGCGGATCGTTCGGCCAGCTCGCTAACCTTGTTGACCTCGGCAGGACGAGAAGCAGTTCCTTCTTACCCAGATACAAGGACTCTGAGAGTTCCCTTTCTTCCCCCTTGCACACACACCTTTCGTTCACTTCATATCAACCTCGCATTGTTCTCCCGCTGTACCCATTCTAATCGAATGACCCCGTTCCCCCGCCTCGCGCCGGCGCCAAATCGCTCGCTACCTCGCGTTCCAAGTCCACCGCGAAAAGGTTTTGTTACAACAACATCGCAACCACGTAAAGCCATACTCAATACGGCCTCCCACGCTCCCTTTCGTCCCTCCTCCGCTTCTGCTCCTCCCAACCTCCCCCGCTCCTCCCCCACCCTCCCCTCCTCTCCTTCGCCTCCCTCGTCTCATCCCGATTGAACATGCCAAACCCTCTCATCCCCGCGTCGCTCCTCGGCGTCTCAGACGCCACCGACGACCCCGAAGCCGTCCGTCTCGAAGCGATCAACGCCGCTGCCCTCGCTCGTTCGTTCGAGACCCTCGAGGCAGCTTCGCTCGCTGGATCTTTCGTCGATGAAGAGCGGTAGGGGGTTGGAGTGGGTTTCGGGAGAGGAGGAGCGGGGATGGGATCGCCTTTGCGACGGCGGGGAGCCAGGAGGGAGGTGATGATGGGGGAGAGGTCGCTGTGGTCTGAGAGGGGAGTGGCGGTGGGGTACCGTTCGCGGCCTATTGAGGGTGGGGGACGACGAATGGGAGCGCCGGAGAGGACGTCCTCGCGCCGTTGGAGAAACGAGTTCATGAGCGCCATTGGGTCGGAGAGACGCTTCGCCTCGCCGTCTTTGTACCTGCCGCGAGGGGGTTAGCTCGAGCCGGCTGGCGGGAGAGGAGAGAACGTACGCTCGCTCGAGACCTCCTTCGACGCCCTCCTTGCGCTCACGCTCCGTCTTGCCATCCTGCGAAGCGTACCACCCCTTCTGGTCGCCTTCTCCCCGTTTGGCGAGGTAGACCTTGGTGATCGATTCCTCCTGTTCCTTCTGGAGCGCCTTCTCCAGGGCAGCTTCGACGTTG
Source organism: Glaciozyma martinii (assembly GCA_025758715.1). NCBI lineage: Eukaryota > Fungi > Basidiomycota > Microbotryomycetes > Kriegeriales > Camptobasidiaceae > Glaciozyma > Glaciozyma martinii. The sequence goes on along the minus strand of JANGFH010000139.1, from coordinate 13,032 downwards.
ACACCGCCTATTTGGCCCTGCAAACGAACCCGCATCAGCTCCCTCCATCTCCAAGCGCGAAAGGAACTCACCCCCGTCTCCATCTCGCTCCAGAAGTTGATATGCCCTCCCACCTCCATCCCAGCTGCAGGAGCCGAGGGAAGCAACTCCTTCCCCTTCCCCTTCCCCTTCCCCTTGTCCACCCGAACGATCCTCGACCCGCCCTCGCGCACCTCCTCCTCTCCCAAGCCCTTCAACTGCCACTCCAACAGCTTCTCCCCCTCGTCCACTCCGACCTTCCCCTTCCGGTTCTTCTTCCTCATTCGATCAATACGCGCCTCCGAGTCCTGAGAGCAGCGTCAGTGCGTTTGTCGAAAGAGCCGAAGAGGAGGAACGTACGGCGAGAGTCGAGCGGCGGTCGACTTCCTCCTCCTCTGCCCGGGCCTTGGCCTCATCCCGTTCGACGCGCGCAACGTTGTCGGCCTTGTACGGATGGTACGACTTGTGGTGCAGTAGGTTGAGCTTACCCATGGCGGCGGGGAGGAGCGCGCGACGCGGTGAGGAGGGAGGTGCGTGAGTGGAGGCGGCGCAGGGGAAGGGGAAGAGAGAGTCTGGCGGTCCTGGAGCGCAAAGGAAGGTTGGCGAGGCGGGTGTCGAGATCCTCCGACGTCGCAGGAAGGGAAGGTCGAACAGCTCAGGAACGCGCGAACGAACGCGTCCTCGCGAGTTCCTTGACTCCTCTTTGATCTGACCAGTCTTGCGCGGCCTCAAGGTACCACAAACAACTTGCTTTCAATACATGCTTAGGGCTCATAAACGAGTGAGAAAGCCCTGTCCGAATCACATCTGTACACACTCTGTCCGGAGCCCGATCTGTTCAGAACCGCACCCCACGCTTCTCTCCAGACTCCTCGTCGGCGGTATCGTGCGCAACGAACGTGTCGAGATGAACAGCAATGCCGCTCACACTTCCCAAGTCCTGCGAGGAGCGTTAGAAGGCGAGAAGGGAGGGAAGCGAAGAACGCACTCCTCGGTTGTTGCGAGATTTGTTGCCCGTCATACGGTCGTCTCCACTGGCCGAGGTGTTGCCCCCCTCGGCGACCAGTCAAAGGTTCCTCCTCGAGTTGAGGACGAAGAGCATGCAGATCAAGTACAGCTTGGGCTTGATCCAGCTGAAGTGAGGGGGGGCCGTCGTCAGCGAAAGCCGTCGCAAGGAATGCAAAACGAAACGCACTTCATGATGATGTAGAAGCCCGAAGTGCTGTTGTTAAGAGCAAAGGAAAGAGCGTTCATGACGGCGACAAGCGTGGTGATGCCTAGCGAGATCGGATCAGCGAGGCCTCGAGGAATTCGGTCCCAATCTCGCCCACTCACCTGCGGTACCCAGCGCCATCTTGAGTAGCTTGCCGACACTGTGATCGGTGGCGCTGGAGATGCCCTTGATCGCGCGCGTCATGTTGTATGCCTGCGAAGGAAGTGAGCTCAGTCATTCCACGTCTCCCAAGTGAGCAGTACGTACAAAGACAACAGAGATCCTGGGCATTCAAGCAGCATCAGTTTCCCGTTCTCGAAAGGAAGGAGTGAATAGCGAAGGAGTGAGCCTTACACTAGATCGGCAGCGGCGGCTGCAGATAGAGTATTGCGATCAGCAACCACGAAAGCACCGAGAGAAAGGCGACGTACTTCCCCAGGTTGCAACTTGCACCCAGATTAGTAGCTTTGGAATGCCTGCCTGGCCTCGAGCAGTTGTTTGCGCCAGAATCGCGACGGCACCCCTGTAACGGATTGGATCAGTTCCGAGCGAGTCGAACCCTAGAGAGAGCTCACCAGGCGCCGAAGGAAGCGGCGATGAGGAGTCCCATGACAACGGCTAGGATCAAAGATCGGTTGACCTGCCGAGTGAAGGCGTTAGCGACAAGGGGACGATAGAGGTTTGCGAAATCACCTTGAAGGACCTGTGGGCGAAGAAGATCTGCGGATCGGGCGTCAGCCTGGTAACTCGAACAAGAAAGGGAACCTTGGCTACCTGTACGATCGCAGCCACGACTGAAAGCAGAAGAAGAAGAGGGTCAGACTTTTTGTGATGTGCACGAAAGACCGACCACGGCACGCACTTGGAGAGAGGTAGAGCTGTGCGTAGTGCGAGTCGTGCGCTGCATCCAAAGAAAAGTGAGCAAGAAACCCCAGCTGCACAAGGTTTTCACCCACCGTGCAGCAAGCCCAAGTAATCTGGAGTTCGGAATCCGGATCAGCTGCTGCTCGTGTTCTTCGACGTCCCAGACAGACTCACTTCCGAACATATCAACAAATCCGTAGTAAATTACGTCTGTGGACCAGGAAGAGAGTCAGTCAAATCCCGGAGGTGCGGAAGAACGACTTTCGAGTGTTGGTGGCAGTAAGGGTCAAGTTGACGGCAAGCAAGAATGCGACCATGCCGCGAAGCCATCTGCTGTCGGTCTTGTACTGCGAGAAGACAAGTCAGCTTCCATCCCTCCTTCACCTGAACAATCACGATACCACACAGGAATGCCTGGAGAATACCAGCGATGAGCTGCAACAGTGGTTAGCCCCCGCTTCGTCCCGTTACCGTCCGTTCCTTCCCCCCCACGACTCACGTAGGGTCCCTCGAGGGCCTCAAAGTGCAGCTTCAGATTGGTGAGGAGGTTTGGATCGGGCTTGGGGCCTAGGATGTTGAGAATGGCGAAGTCTCGTGCGCTGAAGGACTCCATGACGAATGCGGCTGAGGCTGAGGAGGAGAGAGGAGCGAGGAGTGGCGGAGAGAGCTCGACGAGTGGGCGATGGAGAGTCGAGGTAGTGGTGGAGGATGAAGGTGTTCAACGAGGGGCCCCAGGAAGAAGGGACTGAGCAGGCTTTCGGTTTTCCCGAATCAATTCGTGGAGAGAGAGCGGTCGGGCCCCTGCAAGGTCCTTGGAGAGGCCGTTCGGACGGATCGAAAAGGGGGGGGAGGCGTGTGGACGACGTCGATGGGACGCGAGGAGTGCTGGGCGGTGCAAGAGAGCAAGAAGCAGGGGAGCTTCGTCGACCAGGCAGTGAACAAAGCAGCGGCGGGTCGTCTGCAGGAGTGCTGGGAGCCTGGGCCGAACCCTAAATCCCCTCCCTCGTCCTCTCTGTTCGAGGATAAGGGACCACGCGACCTCAATTCGAGGACTGTGCAGAAACCGGGGAGGCGGCCTCAAGGGAGAGGCAAGACGATCGATGAGGGTGGACCGTCTTGCGAGAGGAGGGGGAGAAGGGATCGAGCGGGCCCACCTTTCGATACTTCTATTACCGAAGAGGCGTGCACGCATGTCAGCAGAGAGAGAAAGGGAGCAGGGGGAGGACAGAGAGCAGATCAGGTCCCTCCCCAAGGCGAGCTCCAGTAAATTGGGCTGAGGGTCCCCGTGGCCCGCATGTGGGTGCGGTCTTGCGAATTCAACTGGCTCCTCGCTGGTGGCTGGCGTGAGCTAACGTGGTCCTTGTCGTGAATATAATTGATCCAGTTTCCCTCTGCAGAACGAGGAGAGCCGGCAATCTCAAGTTCTCGCTCGTTTCGCTCACTCTCTGCCCTCCGAATCAAAGACTCTTCACCCACGCACTCTGTAGGATCATCTCCACCTGATTCATGTGATTCCCGTGAGCTGATCGTCGTTCTGCAGGCTCAACATGTCCGAGACGAAAGGCCAACCCATCCCTCCTCCTGCCAACGCCGCTGCCGCCCCTCTCGAGAAGCCGCCCCTCGCGAACGATTCTGCCGTAGCCTCTCAACTTTCCGCGCCTGCGACGAGTCCAGCGACGGCTCCAGGCGAAAAGGTCAGCCCCATCGAGCGGGTCAAGTGCGTTGCGGAGCTGCTCGAGGGAAGGATGGGGGCTGAGGCTTCTTGCTGTGCAGGGGACTGTTCCAGGTCATTCATGGAAGCGGGGAGACTGCTCGTGGGACGATCAACGCTTCGCTCGACAGCTTTGGGAACAAGTGCGCTTCGCAGGCTCGTCTCGGGGGTGCTCGCTGACGCCGAGCAGGATCACGGGGAAGACTACCGTGTCGCGCGATACGAGCAAGGTTCCTCCGGAGGAAGTTGCGAGGCAGGGCAAGAGGAAAACGGAGGAGGGGATGGCCAAGCTCAAGGGGAAGAAGCCTGCGACGACGGTTCTTCCGGGGGAGGGAGGGGCGACGTCGGTTGGATCGACCTGAGCTTGTTTGTATACCTTTCTGTGCCTTTTCTTATAGCTGTAAACCCTCCCTTGTTGTCGTTCTTCGAGGCGAGGAAGCACGATAAGGGGAACAAAGTCGAAAAAACGAAGAGGTAGGCCACACGATTTCGCTCAGGGTCTTCCTCTTCTCCACGCCGCCTCGGAACCACCACACACGCTCCTCTACTCAAGAATGTCTGGTAAGTGTTCCACTGCTGTGCCCCACTTGCCTTACTCACGCCAGCCGATCAGACACCGAAGCAGCGCCTGCCCAGGAGGAAGTCAAGCCGGAGAACGCCCACATCAGTCTCAAGGTGAGCCACCCTCCCCTCCGCCACCTGCGCTGCTCCCCACTGACGTCCTACTCCCCACTACAGATCGCAGGCGCCGGCTTCCCCGACCTCATGATCAAGGTTAAGCGGTGAGTCGCGTTGATGAGCTGGCGCGAGGAAGGGGTGGACTGGGGAGCTGACTTTGCTTCCTGCCCTGCTACCTCCCCGCTCTTTTAGGACTACCAAGCTCTCCAAAATGATGGCGGCGTACTGCGATCGCGCGGGAAAGCAAGCGGGCGAGGTTCGCTTCACCTACGGTATGTTTGCTCTCCCTCCGGTGGAGCGGCCGTGTTCCTGTCAAGGCGGGGCGGGGCCGCGCAGAGGAACAGCGAGTGGAGTTGATACATTGTTCTTGCAGATGGTCTAAAGATCGTGGGAACGCAGACCGTTTCGGACGTGAGTGGGATTCCGGGCGTTCCCCCTTCTGCACGCAACTGACGTGAATCACCGTTGATTGCAGCTCGACATTGACGACGACGACGAGGAGATCATGATTGAGGTTCACTCAGAAGCTGTGAGTCTCGCCCGCCTCTTCCTTCGCGCCATTCCTCGCCCCCCACTCCTCCTCCACCTCGTCCAGGCCCAACTCCCACCCTTACCATGCTCCCCTACCCTCAGCATGTCCCCCGCATGCGCCGATCAGTCACTGACGCTTTCTGCAGGTTGGAGGACAATGAGCTATCTCGGAACCGCCTCACGCGCTTGTCGTATTGTACTGATGGAGGACCGGTGGGAGCGGAGGAAGGGTAGTGGTGGAGGGGGCGAGGGCGTAGCTTACTGGAGGGAAGAGGGAGGAGGAAGCTTTCCATTTCGTTCGAAACGCTCGACGCTGAGTGCGTTGGACTGGGTGACTGCTCGCGACTGTTCTGCTGGAGGGGCTTCTTGCGCGGTGGTTCGGGAGACGATCTGGCTGGCTTGGACCACTACTGTTTCTGAGCCGCCTTCAACTGTTTTCAGCTCTTCCACTGCCTCTGCTTCGCCTTTCCCGTCACGCCTCTCCCGATTCTGCTTGCGCAACTCTTGTCTGCTTCTCCTGGTATATTTTATCGCCCACTTATGCTCAACATGCTGTGTTCGTCCCGTGGGAATGGGGGAATGATGTCAAGCGAGAAGCGAGACGCAAGGCGCAAATCAAGCAAGATGCGAGGGACGGATCGCGATGCTCCTGCGCGTAGAAGCTGGCTATGGCGGGGAGAGCAGGACGTGTCTCCGTCCCGCTCTGGAGTAAGCTGGAGCTACCCAGCTTATACACGTTGCTGTGAGCCGCCAGAGCGCGCTAGGCGGCTCCAGAGGTCGAAGATGCGAACGCAAGATTCGAGGAGAGCGCGACAGCGAAGCACTTTGCGGTTTTAGTCCGTCTTTCCCTCCCACTCTCCGCTCAGAATGACTCGAGCAGACAGCCGTACAGCCCAGTCTCTGCGTCCGTTGGCCCTCACCCAATCCCTCCTCTCTCGCGCTGACGGCAGCGCAAAATTCAGCTTCGGTTCGTCCATCTCTCCTCCCAGCTCCCTTCTCAGCTAACGCTCGTCGCAGGACCTCTCTCTGTACTCGCTTCCATCACAGGGCCTACAGAAGTCCGTATCCGGGACGAGCTAGTCGACCGCGCAACGCTCGAGATCCACGTCCGCCCTCTGCGCTCCCTCTCCGGTTCGTCCTGCCCTCCCTCCCTCTCACCTCCTCTAACCCCCTCGCAGGCCCCGCTCAAAAAGCCCAAGAAACTCTCCTCCTCTCCCTCCTCTCCCCTCTCATCCTCCTGCACCTCCACCCACGCTCCCTCATCCAGCTCACCCTCCAAACCCTCTCCTCCCCCTCGACCGCCTTCTCCCACGCCTTCTCCACCGACCCAGTCGATAACCCCCTCTCCCCTTCTCCCGAAGTACCTCTAGGCGTAGGCGCAGGAACGGCGGAGAAGGCGGCGCAGGTCAACGCGGGGATGCTGGCGCTCGTCGATGCTGGGATCGAGTGCAGGGGGATGGTCATCGGCGTCGCGGTGGCGTTTGTGCGGGGGGAGATGCTGTTGGACCCTAGTCCTAGGGAGGAGGAGGAAGCGACGAGCGCGCATCTGTTCGTCTTCTCGTTTGGAGTTGGGGTCGGAGGGACGGAGGGGGAGTGCGTCGGAGTGGATTCGGTTGGGAGGTTCGACGAGGATGAGGTGAGCTGGCTGTTGTGGGAATGGGGAGGATGGGGCTGATGTGGGGTCGTTTGCAGCTGTTTGACGCGCAGGATCTGGCGGCCAAGGCGGCGCAGGGCGTGCTCGCGTTCGTGCGGAAGAGCATCGAGGCGCGGTATGGCGTCAAGGGTGTACCAGTCAAGAAGGAGTCGTTCAAGCTCAAGGACGAGGAGGAGGAGGAGGAGGAGGAGGAGGACGGGATGGACGTCGAGGAGTAGAGCGTGGGAGGGAAGATGAACGATGGGGGACGACTCGCTCCTCCTTGTCTGGCAGCGCGACGAGTCGTTCACTGCGCCGACGAGTCAGTCGACTGCGCTGCTGGGGCGAGGGGCGAACGTAGACGCAGATGTATCGCAACGCAGTCATGTATCGAGATCCGAATCGTCTGGAAAACCACCTGCTCGGCATCCACGCTCGCTGCTCGCTTCTCGGCCTGCTTGACGACGTTCGCTTCTGAGCTTTGACTGGGTTTTGCATTTGGGGTAGGGGGGTTATCTTAGCGGAAAGGAAGGGCGCACCCAGGGCGAGCACTGCAGCTTCGAAAAAGGGGAGTTCTGCTTCGCCCGATCCGGGGGAAGCTTGCTCGCCCGATCCGGGGGAAGCTTGCGAAGGAAGACAGTACCAGGAGGGGAAGAGTTGAAGGGTAAAGAAGGAACAGCGAGAGGAGGAGGTGGGGGTAATTGCTGGACGAGAGATTCAAATGCGAGGGGTAGGGTGAAGGAGAGTGATGTGACAACGGGTGGGGAACAAGGAGTGCGAGAGACGGTGGGAAGGAGGGTGGATCATACGTCGACGTCTGCGAGGAATTGAAGATCAGCAGAGCCGCGAGGTGGAGACGAGAAGACGAACAGATGAGGAGTGGCTCGCCGACCTGCGCAAAGAGAAGCCGATCAGCTCAGGACGACAGCTCGCTCGCAGTTTGGGAGAACGCACCTCTGTGATCTCCGGGATCGTGCATTTTAGATCAAACGCCTGCGAAGCCCTCGTCGTCAGCTCTTGAACGGCTCGCTCAGGCGAAGCGCGGGGGACATACCTTGCTCAGCACAATCTTGAAGATCTTTTGGACGTTGATGGAATGTGAGGTCGAGCAGAAGATGAGAGGCGCCTTCATCGCTCGGGAGAACCGGCGAGCCTGCGAGGAGCGCGTCGAAGGAGGCGGGATTAGCAAGTCGTGGGCGAGCGAGCAAAGACACGCACCTGCCGCGTGATCTCCTCCTGCTCGTCTTGGGAGAATGTGCTAAAGTGGTCGTACTTGGTCCCTACTAGGAACGGAATCGCCGTCTGTGGCTCGTTAGCTACCTTCCGAGCTCGCTCGAACCCCCCAGCTCACCTTGTTGAATCCTCGTGCCTGCCGGTACCACTCCTTGATCGAGTTGAGCGTCGACTTGCGCGAGAGGTCGAACATGAAGAGGATCGCCACAGCATCGTTGCATACCAACGGAAGCATGTTGACGAATTCTCGCTGTCCTCCGAGGTCCCAAATCGAGAAGGTGATCTCCGTGTTGCGAATCGAGATCTGTCAAAGCAAAACAGCCTCATCAACGCTTGATCTTGAAAGGGCAAGCAGGAGAAGCAGGCGCACGCTCTTCTCCATAAAGTTGACACCTGCACGCGTTCAAGAACACCATCAGCTCCAGTGCGTTCCTTCCCCAAAGCGCAGACTCACCAAGCGTCTGAATGTAGTCCTCATCAAACGTGTTCTCAACGTACTTGACCATCAAGGACGTCTTGCCAATCTGCGAGTCCCCGACCATGCCAACCTTGAGGACGACGCTGTTCTTCTCCTCCCCCATCGCTCCTCCTCCAGATCCCGCAGAAGTAGAAGCTTTCCCTCCTGCGTCGGACATTGGCTCCGTCAAGGGTACTGGTGAAGGCTGGAGATGGGGGATGGGATGGAAATGGAGGTCTGTTGGAATGCCGCACGTGAGTCGTGTGTAGGTCGCTCGAGGGGCAGGCAACGCACTGGGGGAAAGGTGGCCTGGCTGGAGAGAGCTCTCTGGGAGCTAGGAAAGAGGCGAGTCCGGATTGAGCGAACCAAGAGGAGTCCCTTGCGCTCAGTGACGCCGCCCTGGGGACGCGACGCGGGCGAGGGGGGAGTTCTCGTTGGCGACTGGCGGGTGAAGCGGGTGATTGGGGTCTAGGAGGGAGTAGGGCGGTAGAAGGGGAGAGTGGGATTGGCGTTGTTCGTTCTGTCGGTGGGCGGAGGAGGCGAAGAGAGGAGGTCCAAGAGCAGTCACTTCCTGCTCTCCTCTTGACCTCTGTTCTGCACCCAGTCGACTCTTGCCAGGCTCAAAAAAGACGCCTTGAATTAGGACAACAGCCACCCTCGCACAGAAACCTCCAGCCGCTCTCAAGACCTCCGCCTCGGCCAGTACCATGTCGTCTCTCCCCGGCCTCACCTTTGCCCTCGTCTCTGCAAGCGACATCCCCGCCGCCTTTGCTCTCGAGATTGCAGGATTTCCAGCCGACGAAGCCGCAACTCTCGAATCCCTCCAGTCAGTCCTCGCCGAGCTACCCTCCAACGATCCGCTAACCCGCTGCTCCACAGAACGCGCCAATCCCTCGCCCCCACCCTCTTCCTAGGCGCCTACCTCCCCTCCACCGACTCTCCAACCCCCAAGCTAATCGGCTTCACCTGCTCGACCCTCACTCCTTCCTCGACCCTCACTCACGACTCGATGTCGACGCACGTCGCTGGCGCGCCTTACGTCGCTATCCACAGCGTGTGCATCTCGGGCGAATACAGGCGGAAGGGTGTTGCGGTGGCGCTGCTGAAGGAGTACCTGGCGCGGGTGGAGAAGGATGGCGTAAAGGGAGCGCGACTCATCACGCACGAGGAGCTCGTGCCGCTGTATGCAAAGGCGGGGTTCGCGATGGTGGGGGAGAGTGAGGTGGTACATGGGGAGCGCAAGTGGTGGGAGATGAAGGTCGACTTTGGGGAGCGGGAGAAGGTCGTCGTCGTTGAGGAGGTGCGGAATCCGGGGTCGACTTGGGAGAGCTTTGGAGGGATCGAGGCGCTGCTGGATGACGAGGGACGGAACAAGGCAGACTTGTTCTGCCCGAGGGGAGAGTGCCGGTGTATTCTCCTCAAGGCCACGGTGGGCAAGTACGTTCGAAGACCTGCCTCTGACCTCACCGTGTGTTCCTCTTTGCTCCTCTCTCCCCCTCGCTGACCCCACTTTTCCCTTTCGCAGCTCCCCGAACTACCCCACCCCATTTCCTCCACCACTCCCGCCCTCCCGTCCGCAGGGTACTGGTCCATCCCCTCCCCACTCGCCTTTGAAAACATCGGCTTCTCCCGCAACGCCCTCCCTCCCTCCTCTTCGACGATCACCACCGCACCAGGCGCGACGATCAAGTACCTCATCTGTGCCGACTGCGATCATGGACCGCTGGGCTGGCACGATACGGAGGGGAGAGACTTGGGGTTGGAGGTCGAGGAGGAGAACGAGGGGAAGGGAGAGGTTAGGAAGGGCAGGGAGTTCTTGCTGGATGTTGGGAGGCTTAGGTACCGTGTCAAGGAATGAGGAACGATCTGAATTTGCGGCGAGAGGCCGTGTGTTTGAGCAGGGGAGAAGGAATGAAGTGGAACTGCTTCGCTGCGATAAATTTCGGCTCCTCGTCTTGATCTTTCTATCCTCTGCTTGTATATTTCCTACTTCTGAAAGAACAGCATCGCGCGCAAAACAAGTACAACTGGTCCGTGGTCTTTCCGGAAAGAGAGGGTTTGTGCGTCCCAAGTTGTTCCCCCGTTCTCTCCCCTGACTCCTCCCGCGCTCCTCATGCGCATCGCCGATCTCCTCGTTCCGGGTCCTTTCCCCAACGACTCTCCCTCGTCCGAGAGCTTCTTCGAGACGCCTTCCTGCCCCCCTTCTCCCCCTCCCCTTGCCGCCGCAGTCCGGGTGCCTCAGGCCACGCTCCCACCCCTAGCCTTCTCAGCCCAGACTAAGCCCGAAGGATCACGGTGAGCTCTCGCACTCTTGAACGTGTGCGTACCTCTACTCACGACCTTCTCCCTTGCCGTCGACGCAGAAGCGGACCAAGCACGATCACTCCACCTCCAAAGGACAACCTCCTCACGTCCTTTCTCTGCTGTCATTTGGAGCAAACAGTCTCCCAGCTCATCTCTCAGTCCAGCTCCCGTAAGTCATCGTTCCCTTCCTCTCCACCCCAAAGCCGCGCAGGAGGTCGGAGCTCCGCCACGCGATCGCGCCAACGACGTCCTCTTCCAGACGAAAAGGAGCTGGCTGCCTCGCACAAGATGGTCGATTATCTCGTCCACGATGCTGCTCGCTTCCCTCAAGAACACCGTCAAGCCCTCTGGACCGCCTTTGCGCATTACGCCAACTTCTGTGCCTCGCTCGGCTTTGATCCCTTCCCCCTCGTCCCCAAGAAGGTCGCCCTCTACCTCGCCAGGAGGGTCAACCTCCCTTGCTCGTTCTTTCTCCGGTACATCTCTCCGCTGGACGCTGGGAGTGGAAGCATCAACGTCAAGCGGGCGGCGGCTTCGCTCCAGATCATCGCGCAGGCGACAAGCCAGTTCTGGCGGACAGAGTCGTTCGTCAAGGAGTCGTCGATGGTCAACGAAGCGCTCAAGTGCCTAGATTCCTTGTTTCCAGCTTTGCAGCGTCCATACTGAAGCTTGGAATTCTTCAGCTGTCCGCTACCTCCGCGGAGCTCAGCCAAGCGAGCGCGGGACGAGGTGCAAACGCCTTTTTTCGCTCGAGGTGAGATGCTGCCTTTCCTTTCCTTTGGATTCCCTCTGAAACGAGTTCAAACTGCCGCAGGAAGTCCAAGTCCTAGGGTTCGCTCCCTTCGCTTTCTCGTCGACAATTTCGCGCAAGAACTCGTGTCGCTGCGGATTCAGACCGAAGGTGCGTCCTTTGCCTCTCGTTGTCCTCTCCCTTCCTCTCGCTTTGCCCCACTAAATAACCTCATCGTATAGCCCCCTACCCTACACCCTCGCCCGACACGCGAATCCTCCGCCGCCTCTCCCACACGCCCCCCGAAAACGCGCGTCTCCTCTTAGCCGACTACTACGCCTTCGACGCCTTCTGCACCTCCCATAGCTTCCCCACCCACCCGCTCACCGCCACCAAGCTGGCCTTCTTCGCCCTGGCGCACTCTCCAGGTCCCGCCCATCGCGCCTATCGGGACCTCGACGCCGCGCAGTGGGCCCTCCCTGCTCCTGCGCGTGCGAGGCGCCTCGACGAGAAGAGCTTCGAGAGGGCGCTCCAGCACCTCGAGATGATTCAGGAGATGGCGCGGGCGCCGGACGACGATGGCGCAGAGTGGGACGGGAGACAGTGGTCCGCTTGGAAGCAGGAGCTCCTCGTCGATGCTGGTGGCGCCCGAACTAGGTGGGTCGCTTTGACACTCCTCTCCGCGAGGCGTTTACTGATTCTTCTCCCTTGCTAGCAGTGCACCTGGCTTGCGACCGCCTGCCCGCTGTTCGTCCTTTCGCCGAACGTCGTTCCTTGCGCGTCGATTACTGATTTCTCGGTCTCTCCTCCAGCGTCCTCCTCCCACCAGAGCCGCGCGCACGAGTACGCTCCTTCAGGCGTCCCCAAATACCTCCACACGCCAACCTCCACCCTCTCTCAGCCCAACAAGCTCAAACGCCCCTCGCCTCCCGCACCCTCCCATCGTCGCAAATCAGCATCCCGCACGATCGACTCGGATCCCCCCTTCCTTCCCCTCCCTCGAAAGACCCCTCTACCTCTCCCACCCCGTCGAGCTCCCCCACTCCCCGCCATCCTTTCTTCGTCCGACATCTCGCAGATCGACGGCAGGAGCGTCGCGCTTCACCGACCTCGTCGAGCTCCGCTCATCGAGATGGAGGTGCTGGACTGGAAGCGTTTGGGGAGGAAGCGCGCGATGGAAGCATGAGGGGGGTGGAGGAGAGGACATGTAGATACGACACGACATCTTTCAATACATCATTTGAGTGCGCTATAGCCCCTCAGTCCGCATAAACCCTGCTCGTCCCCTCGCTCCCACTCGCCGAGACCGTCCTGAACGACTGAGGAGAAGTGCTCTCTCCTCCTCGTCGAAGATCTCCAGGAGGGAAGGGAACGATCTTTCCATCCGGACCGATCCAGCCTCCGTTCGCCTTGAGTACCCTCGCGACGACTGCCTGACGCCATTCTCTCGAAGCGAGCGTCGGTCGAATGACGTGCGGTCCATCAGGGACATTTTGGGAGGGGCGAATCGAGCTGGTCGAGATCGAGGAGGAGGATGGGACGAAGAGTTCTGGGCTGGCGGGGATTTGGGCGGGGGACTGGATGACGAGGGAGAATTCCTGGCTCGACGTAAAGTCGAAGGCGACCTTGAGGGGAGGTTTAGAGAGGGGGGGAGGAGGGG